>PITA01033090.1:0-13169 GCA_004023965.1 Spilogale gracilis | reverse complement strand
ATTATACTGAGTGAAATAAGCCAAGAAGAGAAGGGCGAGTATCACATGGTTTCAGTTACTTGCGGTGCATGAGGGGTAAACTGGAGGACAGTGGGAGAAGGAAAGTAAATGGGAACTAGGGTAATCTAGGGAGGTAAACGAAACAACAGAGACTTTGGACACAGAAACAAACTGAGGGACGTGGAGGGAGGGGGATGGGAGGATGGGAGAGCCTGGTGGTGGGTACTGAGGACACCTAGAGCAGGGAGCACTGGGTGTGGGCAATGGGGAATGAATCTTGGAACACTGGGGAAAAAAATTTTAGTAATAAAAAAAAAAAAAAGAACTGCGATTCATCTACACACGGGATGATGTTCCTTAAAGAAGCTAAGGCTGAATAGGAAACATCAATGAAAATTTTTCTCTCCATCAACAAACCCCTACTTAATCCTTTCGTTCAGGATCTGAATTCCAGTCATTCAAACAGGAATCTCCCAGGAGGCAGTCCTCACAGGAGGGAACAAAACCTTGAGTGTGGTTTGGGAAATCCGGAGGGAGTCATCCCCACCCAAGAAGTGGAAGTGTCCATAGTTCTTGAACATCACATCCCTGTAGAGTTGCCGCTGAGTGAGGTTCAGGTGTCCCCACTCCTCCTGGGAGAATTCTAGGGCGACGTCCCTGAAGGTCAGCAGTCCCTGCAATGAATAGCACAGTCAACAAGAACAAGGTCTGACCTTTCCTCTCTGGGACATGAGCATGGAGTACAGGAAAAGCCTACGGGATGGAGAGCTGACCGGTTGAAAGTTTCCCTCCCAGAATACACAGAGGTGAAATAGAGAGGTGAGAGCCCGTCCCCCTTGTCCAGTGCAAACTGCTGGGATGTGTGGGAGGAGCTAATGTTCAAGCAATGCTTGTTTAAAAAAAAAGAAACCCTTGTCATGTTTCTGATGTGAAATGTTGAGGTTCAGCAGTGAATGGTGAACAAAGAACCGCTGGTTAAGTGACTGCTTCGACTCAGGTCATGATCCTGGAATCCTGGGATCGAGTCCCACACTGGGTTCCCTGCTTGGCCAGGGGTCTGCTTCTCCCTGTTGTTATCTACCCTCCTCCTGCTTTTTGTCTCAAATAAATAAAACCTTAAAAACAAAAAAAGGCCTGAATATGCCACTGCAAATAAAATGTTTAGGTAAGTTCTGTGGGAGTCTTCTCTTAGGGACACAGGAGGAAAGGCCCTGGGAGAAAGTAGACATGGTGGCTCTCAAGGATGGATTGCACACGTCATATCAGAAGTTCCGTGACCGTGTGACTCTGCAGCGAGTTCTCCCGGGAATGCGCTAGTGAGAAGGGCTTCTGTCAGTGCAAGGACCCTTGTTGTATATTTCTGATCGCTCATCTTCCATAAAAAATCACGTATGAGTCCCACTTAATGAATTAGGGCATCTAGTATCTTGAATGTACCAACAATCAGCCACACCCATGAAGGTCTTACATGCCCACGAGGAATAAAACTACTGGCTACACAAAGGGGATGCCAAGGGGCAGGACCATGGAGGATGTGAGCTAAAGCATCAAGAGTACCCCTATGGTACGTACCTCCGTAATAGTCCCATAATAATATTCTAGTGTTCACAAAGAAAAGAACATCTTATGATAGACTAGGGAGGGAAAAAAGATCACACAACACTTAAACCTTCAGACCACCTGGAAAATGTATTCATACGTATTAGCATTCTACTCCATTACCACACAGGTGATTGATTCCATCATTTTCCTGCAAACGTAAATGAGTTACCACTGGAGATAGGATAACACATCATCCACTGCACATCCATGTCAATGTAGAAAAAAACCACTATCTTTTATTAATGAAAATATAGTATGTTCACACATAGACTAAGTTATGTATTTCAAATCCATGCTATTATCACCATTCAAAATAGAGAATACACATTTCTAAGAGCATTCAACATTGTCAGAAGGATGTGGGAGTACCTATTTCCAAAAATTTCAGGACTGAGATAATTCCTTTTTTTTTTTTTTCACGATTTTATTTATTTGATAGAGAAACACAGCCTTAGAGGGAACAGAAGCAGGGGAAGTGAGAGAGAGAAGCAGGCTTACTGCCTCCTAGGGTGCCCAAAGTAGGGCTCCATCCCAGGACTCTGGGATCATGACCCAAACCAAAGGCAGATGCCCAACGACTGAGCCACGGAGGTGGCTGAGGACTGAGGTAAATTCTCAACAACGTGCGTATACAATTCTACGGCATTGTAGGGAAGAGTTACCTATCCCATTTTGGCTATCTCTAAGATGTCTTCTTTCAACCGTATCACCTCGAACGCTCTATCGATTGCACTTATAAAGATACATCACTAGCACACTGGACTGCAACCTCTTTTTCCTTAAAGAACAATTAGTAAAACATTCTATTTCTAATATTAGGAAGTTCTTTACTTTTAATATGTGGAGAAGTATGTGTTCTGAACATCTACTTCATGCTAACTTACATCAATGTTATAACGATAATCATCTCCACTGAGACATTTTTCATATGTTGTATATTTCTGATCCCTCATCTTCCATAAAAAATCACGTATGAATCCCACTTAATGAATTAGGGCATCTAGTATCTTCGATGTACCAACAATCAGCCACACCCATGAAGGTCTTACATGCCCACGAGGAATAAAAGCATTCTCTGAAGTGATGTTCAGAGGAAAATAAATTAATATTGTCAGTCACAAACTCAAAAAAGGTCAATGGAAAAAAGTTTTTAAAAATTAACACTAATTTGGGCACCTGGGTGGCTTAGTTGGTTAAGCGAATGCCTTCAGCTCATGTCATGATCCCGGAGACCCGGGATCCAGCCCCACATCGGGCTTCCTGCTCGGCGGGAAGCCTGCTTCTCCCTCTCTCACTCCCCCTGCTTGTGTTCCCTCTCTGGCTGTGTTTCTCTGTCAAATAAATAAAATCTTTAAAAAAAAATTAACATTAATTAAACATATGTAAAAGTCCATGCACTATATCTATTGAGACAAAATAGCATATGTATTTTTAAGTGTTTAATTTTTCCTCATCATAACTATTTTTATAAAGTAATGTCAAAATAGACTGAATAACATGTTCCTTTACTTGATTTGTTACATTTATGGAAATTTGATGTTCAATTATATACTCTTCTAAATATGTCATTCAAGTTACTTCCTTTAATACACTGTCTGATGTTTGCCCTAGTGTATGTAACAATAACGATCTTTCTAAATTCATTATGTTCCAATGGTTTGAATCTCCTAAACATTTTCTGATAAAGTAAGGACTGAATTCCAGAAAAGCCTTGTCCATTTTCTTTGCATTTTTACAGTTTCACTCCTACATGATAACTATAATGTTTGGTAACTTGTCAGGTCCAGTGAGATGCAGGATACGTTCTTTGCATGTGTACTAACTCTCCTATATAAAATCTCTGATCCGGAGAAAAGGAGGAGCAGTCCTTATGCATGTTCTCACATAATCTTTGCAGGTATCTCTCCAGCATGAATTCTGTGATGTCCAGTAAGGGTTTGCCTGCTAAAAGGCTTTGTCACTTTTTTTTAAAAAGGATTTTATTTATTTATCTATTTGACAGAGACAGAGAGAGATCCCAAACAGGCAGAGAAAGAGGGGAAAGCGAGCTCCCCACGGAGCAGAGAGCCCGATGTGGCACTCCATCCCAGGACCCTGAGAACCTGACCCAGATGGAAGGCAGAGGCTTAAACCTCTGAGCCACCCAGGCGCCCGCTTGGTACTTTCTATTCATTTCTCAGGTTTCTCTCCAGTGTTAATTCTGTGTCTAGTAAGGTGTGCATGGTGATCAAAGGCCTTGCCACATCCATTGTATTTATTAGGTTATTGTCCAATATGAATTCTCTTACTTGCAATACTCAGTGAGCACTCCTTAACTTTTTTCTCACATTCAGTGCATTGGTAAGATTCTATGTAGTATGAATTTTATAATGTTTAGTAAGGACCGAGTGACTGTAAAAGGCCTTTTCACACTCTCGACATTTCTAAGTTTTCTCTCTAGTATGAATTCTCTGATGTTGAGTCCAGCTTGAGGACCACATAAAGGCCTTGCCACATTCTTGACATTTGTAAGGTTTCTCGCCAGTATGAACTCGGTGATGTTTAGTAAGAGTTGAGCTCCAGTGAAAGGGCTTGCCACAGTACTTACATTTGTAAGGCTTCTCTCCAGTATGAATTCTGTGATGCTGAGTAAGCGCTGACCTCTGGTTAAAGGCCTTGCCACATTCTTGACATTTGTAAGGCTTCTCTCCAGTATGAACTTGTTGATGCTGAATAAGGTATGAAGACTCCTTAAAGGACTTGCCAAGTTCCTGACATTGATACAGTTTCTCCCCAGTATGAATTCGGTGATGTCGAGCAAGTCCTGAAGGCCACTTAAAGGCCTTGCCACATTCTTGACATTGGTAAGGTTTCTCACCAGTATGAACTCGGTGATGTTTAGTAAGAGCTGAGCGCCAGTGAAAGGCCTTGCCACAGTACTCACATTTGTAAGGCTTCTCTCCAGTATGAATTCTGTGATGCGCAGTAAGCGCTGAGCTATTGTTAAAGGCCTTGCCGCATTCTTGACATTGGTAAGGCTTTTCTCCAGTATGAACTCGGTGATGTGTAGTAAGAGCTGAGCGCGAGTGAAAGTCCTTGCCACAGTACTCACATTTGTAAGGCTTCTCTCCAGTATGAATTCTGTGATGCTGAGTAAGCGCTGAGCTATTGTTAAAGGCCTTGCCACATTCTAGACATTGGTAAGGCTTCTCTCCAGTATGAATTCGGTAATGTTCAGTAAGGTATGAATGTCGGCTAAAGGCCTTGCCACATTCTTGACATTGGTAAGATTTCTCGCCACTATGAACTCGGTGATGTCTAGTAAGAGCTGAGCGCCAGTGAAAGTCCTTGCCACAGTACTTACATTTGTAAGCCTTCCCTCCAGTATGAATTCTGTGATGCTGAGTAAGCACTGAGTTATGCTTATAGGCCTTGCCACATTCTAGACATTGGTAAGGCTTCTCTCCAGTATGAACTTCTTGATGCTGAATAAGGTATGAAGACTCCTTAAAGGACTTGCCACATTCCTGACATCGGTGTGGTTTCTCTCCAGTAAGAATTCTGTGATGCTGAGTAAGTTTTGAGCATGATTTAAAGGCTTTACCATGTTCCTTATAGTTGTCGTTCTTCTCTACAGTGTTAATTTGGTGATGTCCACGAAGGGTTGTGGGCAATGCAGAGGCTTTGCCACATTCTTTACGTTGCTGAAGCTTCACTCCACAATGGATTTGCCCGTGTCCATTTATTGATGGACAGACCTTATAGGTTTTGCCACATTCTTCCCACTTGTTTATTTTTTCTCCAGTATGCATTCGCTGATGTCGCAATTGTGTTGAGTGGCAATCAAAGGATTTACCACATTTCTTGGAAATATACGATTCCTCTCCCCTAGGGTTTGTGTTATTTCCATTTAGCCTTGATGACTGACTAAACACGCTGCCTACTTTATTACACTCAAAAGAATTTTCTCCTCCATGGATTCTCTGAGGATCACCAACAACGGGGGAAAGGTTATGAGGTTTTGCACATTCATTATATTTAGGAGAATTCGCTCCCAAAGGGAGATTCTTATGTATACTAAGGTTAGATCTTTGATTAAAGACGTCTCCACATTGATGAGATTCATAACGGTTCCCTGGCAACCAGGTCCTCACACAGGTATGAACATGGGAGCCCTGGTTCAGTGTTTTCCCAGATTCAGCGCACTGAGTGATTCTGTCTCCACTGCAAAGGGTCTGGTACTTCGGCAGGGTCGACTCCTCCGTGCAGCCCCTCTCAGATGGATCCCACTTAGTCCTTTGTGCTTCATTTCTACGGCTCTGAGTGTCAGAAATATTTGACTGAAAGGAGAAGCCAATCCTATCTTCAAAACAGTTGAAATCATTTTCAGCATGGACTAGGGAACGTTCCAGATTTCCCAAACACTCTGTCCATGAATAGCTACGTTTCAATATTTGATTGGAGCTTTTACTGACAGAAACACACTGCTTTGCAGAAACACTTGACCTAAAAGGGGAGGTTTTCCACAATGGTTTATACCCTTCACCATCTGGGGCCTTTAGATTCTTACCAAGGGCAATCGGCTTGGTTTGGGCGTATCCTCCAGGCAATCTGTGATGCCCTTCACTCTCCCCATCGGTGTCCCAGTCTGTACTGAAGTGTAAAATCCTAGTATCACTATTTAAGGGTCTATGCATGGATATAGTATGGAAAGAACCTTCTATGCTTCGCTGTTGCAGGAAACTCTGGGTGTCATGGGATGATACAGCTGAAAGATACCAAATAAAAGTAAAATCATTGCACTTACTACATGCATAACACACAACATACTGACCACATGTCGGAATAGATGATTCTATGGCATTGTCATAGTGTAGCACAAATCACTTCCTATATCTCTAATAATCAGGACGACGGTTACATGAGCACAAAATTAGTACAACAATAGATATTAAAACATAAAACTGAAATGAACCTAGTAGAGATCAGAAAAAAAAAGAACATATCAACCATTGGAAGAGTTTGTTTTCAGGAAAGGTGAACAATACTCAACTAAACTAAAAATAAGAGAGAAAAGCCTGACCAAAATGAGAGGGAAAACAGTGAAAGCAGACACATTGTAACGGATCTTAGGAAGAAAGCAATTATAAGAGGCGATGATGGATAATCAGTGTCCATAAATCCGTAACAAACGGTGAGTATAAATTTCAAGAAAAAAAAAGGTATAACCAATTGAGAATTCATCTCTCAGAATATACATAAAACAAAAAAAAAATTCAGGGGGGCCTGGGTGGCTCAGTTGGTTCAGCTCAGGTTATTATCCCGGAGACCCGGGATCGAGCCCCGCATCGGGCTTCCTGCTCGGCAGGAAGCCTGCTTCTCCCTCTCTCACATCCCCCTGCTTGTGTTCCCTCTCTGGCTCTGTTTCTCTCTGTCAATTAAAGAAATAAAATCTTTTAAAAAAAAAATCACAACTGCTCTACAACCATGACACAGAATGAATGAGGAACTAAACAAAAAAACAACAATCAAAACTCCCAAGATATGCCAGGTGAATACAATGGATATTCAGACAATTCAGGAGAAAACACAACAAATCCCCTCAGACATTTGCAAGAAGTGAAAATCAGAGAACTTAGCAGAACACTCTGTCTGAGGCCCTAGCATTAGCAGCTTCATTGAAGGCAGAATACGCTACATGTCAAGATCACAAACTAGTGTTATCTCTGAGGAATATTCACTCAACGTTCACGATAAAATAGAGCAAAGTAGGGCGGCGGGGTGGCTCAGAAGGTTAAAGCCTCAGCCTTCGGCTCAGGTCATGATCTCAGGGTCCTGAGATCGAGTCCTACATGGGGCTCTCTGCTCTGGGGAGAGGCTGCTTCCCCCTATCTCTCTGTCTGCCTCTCTGCCTATGTGTGATCTCTTTCTTTGTCATAGAAATAAATAAAATCTTAAAAAAAAATCGAGCAAAGTGAATCAAAGGTACATTTTCACATTTCACAAGATAATCAAGTGGGAAATCGTCTGGGAATTAAGGGTGTTCCAATACATGCAAAACCATAAATTCAAAACTCCACATTAACATAAAGAGGATCAAAAATGAGATGATGATATGATGATACTAAGTGAGATAGAATCCAAATATGGGCATACTGGACAACAAGTCATGGCAGAAAAACAACACTCAAAGTAGAGAGAGAAGGACACCCTGTCAACCGAATGAACACCATAGATGTATGAAAAGCTGAAGTCTATTTGATAGAAAAAGACTACAAGCTTCTCCTCTATGATCAGAACATAATGAAGTGACCATACTACTGCCTTTGAATATGGTACCAGTCATTCTAGTCAGAACAATTATGCAACCAAAAACACACTAATGAAATATAAACTGAAGAAATAGTAAAATTTCTCTGTTCACAGATGACATGATTATAGAAATCCCTAAAAATTCCCAATTTTATTTTTTCCTGTTTCTTTCTCGTTAGTATTTTTTAAGATGTTATTTATTTATTTATTTGACAGAGAGAGATCATCAGTACGCAGAGAGGCAGGCAGAGAGAGAGGAGGAAGCTGACTCCCTGCTGAGCAGAGAGCCCGACTCAGGCCGGGTTCCCGGGACCCGGAGATCTTGATCTGAGCTAAGGCAGAAGGGTTAACCCACTGAGCCACCCAGGTGCCCCGTAATTACTATTTTTAATGGAGTCAGTGATTTTCCTAAAACAAATTCTGTGTTACATGATTCTCTCCCTCCCTCTTTTGTTCAGATTCTGTATTTTCCTTTATACTGCATTCAACCTGACAAATTCATCCTTGTGCGTCTTACACCCTACTCTTTTCGTCAAGCCTGTTTCTCATCTCCATTACAGCATTGTACATCTCTGTTTGATTCTTTTTTAAGATTTTATTTGTTTATTTCATAGAGAGAAACACAGCCAGAGAGGGAACACAAGCAGAGGGACTGAGAGACGGAGAGGCAGGCTTCCCAGTGTGTAGGAAGCCCGATGCGGGGCTCGATCCTGGGTCTCCAGGATCATGACCTGAGCTGAAAGCAGTCGCCCAACCAACTGAGCAACCCAGGAGCCCCCTCTGCGTGATCTTCAAAAAGATTTCTATATTTGGGGGGGTGGGAATCCTAAGAGCACAGGTGGGAGCTATGCAGGAAGAAACGGAATCACAGGCAGGCATCACACTGAGTGCAGACCCTGACTTGGGGCAAAATCCCAGGACCCCGAGACCAAGACCAGAGCAGAAATCAACACTCAGCGACTTAGCCAAATGAGTCACCAAGCTCCCAATTATTTTTTAACTCTCATCTTTGTGGTAAAGTTCTCACTATTCTTTTCTCAACCAGTAGGGTATCCTTAGATTGTTGCCTTAATGTCTCCATCAAGCACCTTGCACCCATCTGTTTCCATTGTATCTCTGGTCCTGCCTTACATGCTCATTCTGTTTGGGATAAATTATTTCATCTTGGGTGCTTGGGTGGCTCAGTGGGTTAAAGCCTATGCCTTCGGCTCAGGTCATGAACTCTGCTTGGCAGGGAGCCTGTTTCCTCCCCTCTCTCTGCTCTCTCTCTGTGTCAAATAAATAAATAAATAAATAAATAAATAATAAATTCTTACATCTTGACATTTGGTGTAAGTTTTATCTTCCTTTGTGTGATACAAAAGGCAATGATGTGTCCTGCTATATCCTTCCAAGCCAGTGGTCTGCAGAGGCCCTCCTTGCCTGCTATGGTAAGTGGTTGGGGCCTGGCCTGAATGTGGCCAGTTTAACTAGGGTAGGGCGGGTCTGCTTGTGAAAGGAAACTCTACACCCACTCCACCAGAGGGGAGGCCCTGCAGAACTGTCCACCCTGCAGAGGTGATGTGGGCGGGGCCGACCTTGGGGAACCTGAGGGCAGCCTCGGGGAGAAGGGCAGTCCCAGCACATCACAGGGAGTGGGGTTGGAGCAAACCAGGCAGACACCCAGGGTCCTCACTGAGTGGAGCTCTGCACTACTGCTACAGGGCAGAAGAGGGAAATGGTGCCATCCAACTTCTGGGCTCTTGGAGATATACTTCAGAAATGCTAATTCCAGGAACTCATGAAATTCAGCAGGTCTCCCTTTCCAAGCAATGGCTTTCAGGAAACCTTGTACTCCTGCATTCCCCTCAGTGTTCCTCTCTCTTGCTGCCTACTCCACGACCAGGGCCCCCTACCCTCCACAATACTAGACTCCTTCTCTCCCTAAACCAGGGCTCCAAACTACGTGCCATCTTCCATGAGGCCTCTACTCTCCTTTTACTTGGCGAGTTTCACCTATCACTCTTCAGCCCAATTTCTGGGGCATTTAGGATCATCTGAGAATTACCTACTGCCGTTCCCGATATGGGTTGAATCTGGGGATCCTTCTACTCCACTAGCATTTCTTCTCCTGGGGAGTCCTTACTGTCTTAGTCCTATTTTTTTTTTTTTAATAGATTTTATTTACCTATCTGACAGAGAGAAACACAGCTAGAGAGGGAACACAAGCAGGAGGAGTGAAGTGAGAGAGAAGCAGGCTTCCCATGGAGCAGGGAGCCGGATGCGGGGCTCAATCGTAGGACTCGGGGATCATGACCTGAGCTGAAGGCAGAGGCTTAATGACTGGGCCACCCAGGTGTCCTTCTTTTAATCCTATTAAAACTCATATGGATTTTATAAAGTGTGATACATAAACCAAAACATTGAAATGAGTTTTGTTTCTACACAAGGAACAATCCCAAAACAGATACATCATACACTTAGAACAACAAGAACCTCTTCCAACAACAACAACAAATGCTTCCAATTTAACATAATGGTAGAGGTCAAGCCTGAAATGATGAAAAGTGTAAAATATTGTACAGGAATCAAGGAAGGAATATCTGTCTTCTATCCAAGAGCAAGGTGCTCTCACAACATTCCCAAGCTTGTTTATACACAAACATGAGTGGAATTATAACCAAAATCCATTATAACTCAAATGTCACTCAAGGAAACACTAGCGCAGATCACGAGGTTGCCAAGGATTTCAAGGAACAGTCACAGTACTATATAAGGCACATGTATGTTTGGCTTCCGACATGCACAACAGTAACCAGTACCTTTCCCTTCCTGAGCGATTGCTGCCCAGCTGGCACTGATGTGCAGTCACATGCCGCGTAACTGACATCAGTGTACCTGCCAGGTTTCACTTCCAGGTCCTTTCAACCATCGGCCTTAGGGCCAATTGCAAAGGTCTGCAAGACACCCAATATGCACACTCTAGAACAGACACATCCCTGGCCACTCTGTAAACCTAACAAAGAATTGTGCACCCAAAATAATGGCAGAAATGGTTCACCCAAAAGCAATGAGTGTGGGTCAGACTCCTTAAGGGACAATGTCCAATGAGATGCCTATGCTTCTGCGTGGGTCAGTGAAGTCTGCGGAACGGAACTGACGTGCAGTGAAGTCAGAGACACAGTGGTCAAACATCTATCCGGTGGCCACGATTCCAGGTACAGCCTGTCACAGGAAGATTACGGCTACTGCCAAGCCCCTGGATGCAAGTGTGCTGTGGGAATAGAGAATAATCATCCATCTGAGCACAGAGCCCCATGGAAGGTTCGTGAGGGCAAAATCGACATTGGGTCGTGGTCTGGGCAGATTGCTAACTACCACTAGAGGCAAGAAAACACAGAGGTGAATCAAAGGAGAAGTTTGATCCAAGATCCTGGCCATGTGAATGCATATCAAGAAATGACTTGTGTCCGGATGCCTCCGGGGCTCGGTCAGTTAAGCTTCAGTCTATGACCTGGGTTCTTATGCAGGGGGTGGGGATAGAGCCCTGCCTGGGGCAACCTGCTCACTGGGCAGTCCACTTGTCTCTCTGCTTCTGGCCCTCTCCTGAACTTGGGTTCATTCCTCCTCCAACCCTGTCTCACTGTCTCTCTCAAATAAATTAATATAATCTTTTGGAAAAATCATTTGTATAAGCAAATAAATGGAAAGCATAGTAAAACTTTTTCAGAATACATTTCAGGGCGCCTGGGAGGCTCAGTGGGTTAAAGCCTCTGCCTTCGGCTCAGGTCATGATCTCAGGGTCCTGGGATCGAGGCCCGTGTCGGGCTTTCTGCTTGGCAGGGAACCTGCTTCTTCCTCTCTCTGCCTACTTGTGATCTCTCTCTCTCTGTCAAATAACTAAATAAATAAATAAATAAATAAATTCCTTAAATTAAAATAAAAAAGAATACATTTCAATTTATTAGCCATCTTTGGGGGAAAGAAAAGAGAAAAACCTCAATCACTAAAAAAACCACAAACCACAGTAATTTATAATACATTTCTGAGTGATATCTTTAACATCATGATGTGTTTTGAGAAACAGAGAATACTGTCTGCGCTGTCTGCGGTATGGTATAGGAAAAAAAGACCAACGGAAAGGAATAAAAAAAAAACTAACCATAAAGGGGGAAATGAAGAATGAGATTTCAATATAATTAAGAACCTCTGCATCACAACCTCAAGAAATAGAAATAGAGGTAGAGAGAGGAGACAAAAGACACACAAATATAAAAACAGATACACATAAATATGTTTATAGGGAAACATCTCTTTTTAATCCACGATACAAAAACATTCATCACAGAGGGATGACCTCATCGAGACAGTGAAAAAGTAGTTCCAACTTAAGTATTTTTTTTAAAAGATTTTTTATTTTTATTTATTTATTTGACATAGAGAGAGATCACAACTAGGAAGTGAGAGAGAGGAAGAAGCAGGCTCCCCGATGAGCAGAGAGCCTGATGCGGGCTTCGATCCCAGGACCCTGAGATCATGACCGGAGCCGAAGGGAGAGGCTTTAACCCACTGAGCCACCCAGGGGCCCAACGTAAGTACTTTTGAAAATAAGCTCAACTCGCAACTGTTCACATCAGTCATCCATGGCTCCCACCTCGGGAGGAAGCCCGTTTCTCCCTTTCCCACTCCCCCTACTTCTGTGCCTCTCTCACTGTGTCACTGTCAAAGAAATAAATTCTCCCAAAGAATAATAAAAATAATAAATATAAAATACAATACAATAAAATAAATCTGACTCTAACAGAGTCTATCTTGGCTTCCCCCTCTTCCAACTGTCTCTTCTCTTCCAAATAAAACCCATCCTGGGACAACAAGAGAATCAGAACCGCCAAGACTCTGCATCCCCATGGACTGACAAATGGACCTATTACCTCTTAAAATGTTCCAGAAACCAGTTAGAATGCAGCACCCCCACGTAAGTACAAATGAAGCAGAGACACTGTAAGACAAGGAAAGTTTGGGACACTTGCCCACGAGGCTGTTCACCCTCCCTGACACTCCATGGCGACTGGACAGAAACAAATGAATGACGGGCAGGCTCAATAAATTGGTTCCTTCCACCTGCCCGACAAAAAAAAAAACACAAAAAACAGGGAGTGGGAATAACCTCTGGATGGAGTGTATTGGCTGCTCATTCAAAAGGTGAGCCCCTGCTCACACAAGGAAGAGACTACAGAACAGAAGGCAAAGAGAGGAAGGGATCATGCGATCGAAAGAAGTGACTCCGCTTCTTACAC
>PITA01033089.1:0-13169 GCA_004023965.1 Spilogale gracilis | reverse complement strand
AAATATTGACCCCCGGACAAAGTGGCTCTAGCTGTATTTGTCCAATCTCCTGGGCTCAGATTAAGTCCTGCTAATGACTCCAGCAAAGACACAGTGAAGGCGGCTTGAGGGCCATATGTACTGACCGCTTCCTTTAACTGCTTTACTAGCTTAAAATCTAGAGGCTGATGGAATCTCTGATTCTGAGCATCCTCGAGGACAGGGAAACAAGCTAGTTGTATGTCTGCCCATGAAGGGGGGGTGCGGCAGGAGCACGCGCCTCTGTAAGAACTCGCGTAAGGAGGAGGAGGCGCTGAAGGCTCAATCATATCGGGGAGGGTCGCAGGGCCTATTTTTAGTTCCCTCACCCACTTCTCTAGTTCCTCCCCACTAAGTTCCTCTTCTTCATCATTTTCACTGCTAGTCTCAGAGGAGTGAGAGGAGTGCAAAGAGCGTTCCTCTTTTACTTCCTCTAAAATGGAACTTCCTTCCTTTAGGGGGCCTGTAAACTTGTCCTTTTTAACGGTAAGGCAGCTCCGTATCAGAGCCCATATAGCCATAGTACCTGTTGGTAAGGGCTGCCGAGCATCAGCCTTTCTCAGGTCTTTTCCCAAATGCTCCCATTGTGGAACATTTAAGAGCCCCTCATCCAAAAACCAGGGGGCCTGATGTTCTATTACTCTCATAAATACTCAAGCAGTTTGGGCCTTTAGGGGGGTTCCGTTAGCTTTTAAAAGCGCCTGCAGGGGGCTCTCCATATGGAGTCTAGAAATTTCTGATCCCATGGTTTTACTTTTTCCTTTGTAGTCGTGACCCGCGAACGTGCAGCTGCTGTCCCTTTGTGGTTGCTATAAAGCAAGCTTTCCTTTACCTTTGTGGTCGCCGTCTGGCGAACCTATACTTTCTTTACCCTTGTGGTCGCCATCTGGTGAACCTATACTTTCTTTACCCTTGTGGTCGCTGTCTGGCAAACTTATACTTTCTTTACCCTTGTGGTGAACCTATACTTAAAATAGTCAGGGGAATTCAAAGGGGTTTCTGTTTTGGGGGTACTCACGGTTTTCCCAGGTTTCAGCACCACTTGTCATGTTCCCCGCCAGCAGAGAAGACGCAACACACGGGTTGACGTTGAAGCTCCCGTTTATTCTCTGGTTCCTCCCCCTCTCGTCTCTCCTCTCCCGTCGTCTCCTGACGTCTCCCGTTGTCTCTCCTCTCCCGCCTCGTCATCTCCTCACAGGAAGCTTTCTAGCCCCCTTTTATATAGTATCCCAGCCAATCAGAGAGGAGATCACGTGGGGCTCAATCATATCGGGGAGGGTTGCAGGGCCTCCGGTGATCACGCACTGAGCACGGACCCACGTATGAGGCATGGGGTCACGTGATATTCAGGGCGGGTGCTTCCTGGAGCTGCTTCACGTGCTCGGCGCCATAGCCTCGGCAGCGCCTCCACCGGCGTCCCATGTGGCGCTCTCCACAGCAGACGCAGCGCCATCTTTGGGGCATGCCCCTGACACCTATGTTCTTCTCTAGGATTTTGATAGATTCCTGCCTCACACTGAAGTCTTTCACCCATTTCGAGTTTATCTTTCTGTGTGGCATTTATTTATTATCCTTTTAATGTCTATGGGATCAGTAATAATGATCCCTCTTTTATTTCTGATATTAGTAATTTTATATCAGTAATTAATGTCTAGACTCTTTTTCTTAGCCTGGCTAGAGGTTAATCAATTTTTTTCTAAAGATTTATTTATTTATTATTTTAGAAAGAGAGAGAGAATGAGGGGAGGGGCAGAGGCAGAGAATCTTCAAGCCGACTTCCCACTGAGTGTAGAGCTCAATACAGGGCTCAATCCCGTGACCCATGAGATCATGACCTGAGCCTAAGCCAAAAGTTGGATGCCTAACTGACTGAGCCACCCAGGTGATCCTTGATTAATCAATTTTATTTATCTTTCAAAGAATCTGGTTTTGTTTTCATTGATTATTCATTGTTGATTTCCTATTTCAAATTTAATTGATTTATGCTTTAACTTTTCTCTTTTTCTGCTTATATTGGATTTTGTTTGTTCAGCTTTTTCTGGTTTCCTAAAGTGGAAGTTTATATAATTGATTTTAGATATTCCTTATTTTCTGATATATGTATTCAAAGTTATAAATGACAATCTATTCGGAGATTTCGCTACAACCCACAAATTTTATAAATATATATTTCATTTTAATTTGGTCTGAAATACTTTAAAGATTCTCTTGTGACCTATGCATTTTCAAGAAGTGTGTTGTTTAATCTTCAAGTATTTGGGGGTTTTCCAGATATGTCTATATTAATTCCTGTGTGATCTAGGGCTTATTTAGTCGGATTTCTTTTTTTTCAAATCTGTCAACATATGTTATGGCTCAGAATGTGGTCTATCTTGTGAATGTTCCTTTTCAGCTTCATAACGATGTCTATTCCGCTGTTGTTGGAGAAATATTCTATAGATGTCAATTAAATGCAAAGGCATTCAGTTCAACCATGTCCTTATTAATAAATATTTTCCTCTCAGTAGTTTCTTTCGAGAATTTTTTGTCTTTGATTTTCTTTAATGTGACTATTATTTGTCTAGGTGTTGTTGTTTTGTTTTTGTTTTGCTTTGTTGCTTTTGGTATTTATACTGCCTGGTATTCTCTGAGTTCCCCAGTTCTGTGGCTTGGTGTCTGACATTAATTTGGTCATTATTTTGGTCAGTCATTATTACTCCAAATATTTCCTCTGTTCCTTTCTCTCTGTCTTATCCTTCTGATATTCCCATTACACTTATGTTACACCATGTCTAATTGTTCCACAGTTCTTGAACAATCTGTCATGTCTTCACTTTTTCTCTTTTACATTTTAGTTTTGGAGGTGTCCATTAACATTTCCTCAAGCTCACTAATTCTTTTTTCAGCCATGTCCAGTCAATTGATAAGACCATCATCATTTCTGTGTATTTGATTTTTTGCATTTCCTTTTTATGCTTTCTTAAACTTTCTAACTCTGATTGCATTATGCATCTGTTCTTGTACATTGTCCACTTTTTCCATTAAAGCTCTTGGCATATTATTCATAGTTATTTTACCTTCCTTACCTGATAATTCCAATATCTCTATTATATCTAATTCTTGTTTCACTGTCTGCTGTGTTTGTTCTAAGTGTGTTTTTGTCTTTTAGTATACCTTGGAATTTTTTGTAGAAAGCCAAAATAATGTGCTGAGTAAAATGAACTGAGATAAATAGGCCTTTAATGTGAGTTTTGTGTTTCCCTACCTAGGGTAAGTTAACCTAGGGGTTAACCTGTGCTTACAGGGTTTCCTGTAGCTTTAGGAGTCAGAAGATGAAATTTCCTCTGTTGTTCATATTTTAATCTCCCTGTTGCCTTTTGTTTTCCCTTGATATCTTCTCTTTTGTAGATTTTATTTATTTATTTTAGAGAGAGTGAGAGAGAGAAAGCATGAGCGGGGGGGAGGGGCAGAAGGAGATGGAGAGAGACCTGCAGATTCTCTGCTGAGGTAGGAGCCCAGTGCGGGGCAGCAACCCAGGATGCCAAGATCATGACCTGAGCCAAAGTCAGTCACTCAACTGACTGAGCCACTCAGGTGCCCCTGAAATATTTTCTTAAGTAATGTATGTGGTGCATGGTGTTCAGTTGTATTCCTCGATTATTATGCATGAGTTCTGTGCTAAGGTGTCAGGTGAGGAGACTTGTTCTGTATTCCTAGGATGAGATCTCCATCTGTTATTGACCTGGCCCTTAGGATGTGAACTTCAAAAGTGCTTCTCAGTTTTGTTTTTGTTTTCCTCCCTAGGTGAGACAGGAGGGCTACAAAGGGCATTTGGTGTTTTCATTCTATCAAGTCAGTTAGTATCTGTGGTAAAATCATTCCTCTTTTTTTTTTAAATATTTTATTTATTTATTTGGCAGAGAGAGAGAGAGAGATCACAAGTAGGCAGAGAGAGAGGAGGAAGCAGGCTCCCCGCTGAGCAGAGAGCCCGACATGGGCCTCGATCCCAGGACCCTGAGATCATGACCTGAGCTGAAGGCAGAGGCTTTAACCCACTGAGCCACCCAGGCGCCCAAAAATCATTCCTCTTAAGAGCAAGCCTTGTTTAGGGGAACACAATGTTGTGAATATATTTAAAGTGACCACTATTCCTCTCCCCATACCAGATGCAGGAGAGAATTTCCCCCCAAGCTTCACAAAGAGAACCTGGTAGGGTGCCTGAAATTAAATCTCAGGAGTGTCAGAGACCACTAACACTAGGCTTCCTTGAATGTTTTTTGTAAGATTTTATTTAAATTTCAGTTAGTTAAAATACAGTGTAATATTAGTTTCAGGTGTACAATATAGTGATTCAGCACTTTCATACAACACCTGGTGCTCATCACAAGTGCACTGCTTAATCCCTATCACCTATTTAACCCACCGCCTACCCACCACCTCTCTGGTAACCATCAATTCTCTATAGTTAAGAGTCTGTTTCTTGATTTCCCTCTCTCCGTCTCTCTCTCTCCTTCTCTCTCTCTCTCTCTCTCTCTCTCTCTCCCTCCTTCGTTCACTCCCTATTTTTTCCCCTTTGCTTGTTTTGATTCTTAAATTCCACATATGAGTAAATCAGGTCTTTCTTTAAGTGACTTATTTCACTTAACATAATACTCTCTATCTCCATCCATGTCATTGCAAATGGCAAGATTTCATTATTTTTTATGGCTGAATAATATTATATATATACCCACATATACACACACATGTATATCACATCTTTATCCATTCATCAACTGACCATTTGGGCTGTTTCCATAATTTGGCTACTGTAGATAGTGCTGCTATAAACATAGAGATTCATGTATACTTTTGAATTAGTATTTTTGTATTCTTTGAATAAATACCTAGCAGTAGAATTTTTGGATTATAGGGTATTTTTATTTTTGAGGAACCTCTATTCTCTTTTCTGGAGTAGCTGCACCAGTTTGCATCCCCACCAATGGTGCAAGAGTGTTCCTTTTCTCTACATCTTCACCAACATCTGTTGTTTCCCGTGTTATTAATTTTAGCCATACTGACAGTTGAGATGTAATATCTTGTTGTAGTTTTGATTTGTATTTCCCTGATGATGAGTGATATTGAACATCTTTTCATGTGTCTGCTGGCCACCTGGATGGTTTCTTTGGAAAAATGTCTATCCGTGTATTCTGCCCATTTTTTCTTCAGAGCTGGAGGGACAAAAGGAGAAGGAGTGAGAGAATCTTTAGTAGACTTCATGTGCAGTGGAGAGCCCTATGTGGGGCGCAGTCTCACAACCCTGAGACCTAAGCTGAAATCAAAAGCCAGATGCATAACCGACTGAGAAAGGCAGCCCAACTTCTGCCCATTTTTAAACAGCATTATTCATATTTTGGGGTGTTCATATTATAAGTTCTTTATATATTTTGGAAACTAACCCTTTATTAGATGTGTCATTTGCAAATATCTTCTCTCATTCTGATGACTATCTTTTTTATTATTATTTCCTTCACTGTGCAGAGGCTGTTTACTTTAATGAAGTCCCAATAGGTTATTTCACTTTTGTTTCTCTTGTTACAGGAGGCATACCTAGATAGATGTTGCTTTGGCCAGCATCAAAAACGTTACTGCCTGTGTACTGTTCTAGGATTTTGATGATTTCTGTCACATTTAGGTCTTTGATTCATTTTGAATTTATTTCTGTATATGGTGTAATAAAGTGGTCAACTTTCATTCTTTTGCATGTTACTGTCCAATTTTTCCAACACCACTTATTGAAGAGACTGACTTTTCCCCCATTGTCTATTCTTTCCTGCTTTGTCAAAATTAATTGACCATATATTGTAGGTTTATTTCTGGGTTTTCTATTCTGTCCTATTATTTATGTGTCTATTTTTTTCTGACAAAACTATACTGTTTTGATTGCTACAGCTTTGTAATAAAATGTGAAGTTTGATTTATGAAGCATCCAACTTTGCTTTTTCATTTTCTCTTTAAAAAATTTTTATTTAAACTCAATTTAGGTAATATGTACTGTATTATTATTCCCAGGGGGTAGAATTTAGTGGTACATCAGTTGTATATAACATGCAGTGCTCATTACATCAAGTGCCCTCCTTAATGTCCATCACCCAATTACCCCATTCCCCCACCCACCTCCCCTGCAGCAACCCTCTATTTGTTTCCTACAGTTTAAGAGTTTCTTGTGGTTTGCCTCACTCTCTGTTTTCATCTTATTTTATTTTTCCTTCCCTTCCCCAATGTTCATCTGTTTTGTTTCTTAAGTTCCACACACAAGTGAAATCATATGGTATATGCTTCTCTCTGACTGACTTATTTTGCTTAGCATAATACCCTGTAGTTCCATCCAATTCATTGCAAATGGCAATATTTCATTCTTTTGATGGCCAAGTAATATTCTTGTGTATATATACTACATCTTTTTTCATATAAGATGGAAAATCTTTATTTTTTTATAAACACAATTTGATAGGCTTTTTAGATCATTTATTTTATACCACATCTTTATCCATTCATCTGTTGATGGACATCTGGATGCTTTCCATATTTTAGTTATTGTGGACATTGCTGCTATAAACACTGGGGTGTATTATGTACCTCTTCAAATCACTATGTTTGTATCCTGTCAACAAATACCTAGTAATACAACTCCTGGGTCATAGGGTAGCTCTTTTTTAAACTTTTTGAGGAAATTCCAGTTTAGTTTTCAGAGTAGCTGCACCAGTTTGCATTCCCACCAATAGTGTAAGAGTGTTCCCCTTTCTCTGCATCCTCTCCAACAACCGTTATTTCCTGACTTGTTAATTTTAGCCATTCTGATGGGTGTGAGATGGTATCTCACTGTGGTTTTCTTTTGTATTTCTCTGATGCCCAGTGATACGGCCCATTTTTTTCATGTGTCTGCTAGCCATATCTATGTTTTCTTTGGAGAAATATATGTTCATGTCCTCTGCCCATTTCTTCACTGGATATTTTGGTTTTAAGGTGTTGAGTTTGACAAGTTCTTCATAGATTTTGGATACCAGCCTGTTACTAGAAAAGTTATTTGCAAATATCTTCTCCTATTCTGCAGGTTGCCTTTTAGTTTTTTCAACTATTTCCATTGCTTTGAAAAAATGTTTTAATTTGATAAAGTTCCAATAGTTCATTTTTTGCTTTTGTTTTCCTTTGTGTCTTTGAAGACGTGTGTAGAAGTTGCTGTGGCCAGGATCAAAGAGGTTTCTGCCTGTGTTGTCCTCTAGGATTTTGATGGTTTCCTGTCTCACATTTAGGTTTTCATCCATTTTGAGTGTACTTTTGTGTATGGTTTAAGAAAGTGGTCCTGTTTCATTCTTCTGCATGTGGCTGTACAATTTTCTGAACACCATTTGTCGAAGAGACCGTTTTTCCTATTGGATATTCTTTTCCGGTTTGTGGAAGATTCCTTGGCCATTCTGTTGTAGGTCTATTTCTGGGTTCTTTATTGTGTTCCATTGATCTATGTGTCTGTGTTTGTGCCAGTGCCATACTGTCTTGATGATTACAGCTTTGTAATACAGCTTGAAGTCCAGAACTGTGATGCCTCCTACTTTGGTTTTCTTTTTAACATACCTTTGGTTATTCGAGATCTTTTCTAGTTCCATACAAAATTTAGTATTATTTGTTTCAGCTCTGTGAAAAATGATGATAATATTTTCATAGGGCTTTCATTGAATGTGTAGATTGCTTTGGGTGGTATAGACATTTTAACAGTATTTCTTCTTCCACTCTATGACCATGGAATGTTTTTCAATTTCTTTGTGTATACTTCAACTTCTTTCATAAATGTTCTATAGTTTTCAGTGTACAGATCTTTTACCTTTTTGTTTAGGTTTATTCCTAGGTGTCTTATGGTTTTTGGTGTGATTGGAAATGGGAACGATTCCTTGATTTTTCTTTCTTCTTGTTAGTATATAGAAATGCATCTGACTTCTGTAAATTGATATTATATCCTATGACTTGGCTGAATTCCTGTGTCAGTTTTAATAAATTTTTTTGTGGGGTGTTCTGGGTTTTCTACATAGAGTATCATGTCATCTGTGAAGAGGGAAAGTTTAACTTCTTCTTTGTCAAGTTGGATGCATTTTATTTCTCTTTGTTGTCTGATTGCTGAGATTAGGACTTCTAATTCTATGCTGAACAACAGTAGTGAGAATGGACATACCTGTCTTATTACTGACTTTAGGGGGAAAGCTCTCAGTTTTTTCCGCATTGAGGATAATATTCACTTATGGGTCTTTAATTTATGGCTTTTATGCTGTTGAGGTATTTTCCCTCTACCCTACTCAGTGGAGAGTTTTTATCAAGGAACGATGCTGTATTTTGTCAAATGCTTTTTCTGCATCTATTGAGAGGATAATATGGTTTTGTCCTTTCTTTTATTAATGTGGTGTATCACATTGATTTATTTGCAGTTGTTGAACCACCCCTACAGTACAGGAGTAAATCCCTTTGGTTGTGGTGAAAAATTCTTTTTTTTTATTGTTACTTAAATTTTTTTCCAGTGTCCCAAGATTCATTCCCCATTCCCTACACCCAGTGTTCCACACATTAGGTGCCCCCAGTACCCACCACCAGGCCCTCCCATCCCTCCACCTCCCTCCCTCCAAGTCCCTCAGTTTGTTTCTGTGTCCAAAGTCTCTGTTGTTTCGCTTCTCTCCTTGGTTTACCCTATTCCCATTTACTTTCCTTCTCCCACTGTCCTCCAGGTTACCCCTCATGCACCGCAAATAAGTGAAACCATGTGATACTTGACTTTCTCTACTTGGCTTATTTCACTCAGCATAATCTCTTCCAGTCCAGTCCATGTTGCTACAAAAGTTGGATATTCATCCTTTCTGATGGAGGCATAGTATTCCATTGTGAACAATTCTTTTAATGTACTGTTGGATCCTATTAGCTAGGATCTTGGTGAGAATTTTTGCATCCACGTTCATCAGGGATGTAGGTTTGTAATTCTCCTTTTTATTGGGGTCTTTGTCTAGTTTTGGAATCAAGGTAATGCTGGCCTCATAGAATGAGTTTGGAAATTTTCCTTCCATTTCTATTTTTTTGGGACATCTTCAGAAGAATAGGTGTTAATTCTTTAAATGTTTAGTAGAATTCTTCTAGGAAGTCATCTGTCCCTAGACTCCTGGTTTTTGGGAGATTATTGATTACTGATTCAATTTCTTTGCTAGTTATGGGTCTGTACAGTTTTTTAAAATTTCTTCCTTACTGGTCATTTGGTCATTTATTTATATGTGTCTAGGAATGTGTCCATTTCTTCTAGATTGCCTAATTTGTTGGCATATAATTGCTCATAATATTCTCTTATAATTATTTGTATTTCATTGGTGTTGGTTATGATTGCTTCTCTTTCATTTATCATTTTTTAATTTGGGTTCTTTCTCTTTTATTTTTGATAAGTCTGGCTAGAGGTTACCAATCTTACCAATTCTTTCAAAGAGCCAGCTCCTAGTTTCATTGATCTGTTCTTTTTTTATTTCTATGTCATTGATTTCTACTCTAATCTTTATTATTTATCTTCTCCTGAAGGATTTAGGCTTTACTTGCTGTTCTTTTCCCAGCTTCTTCAGGTGTAAAGTTAGCTTGGTATTTGAAACTTCTCTTTTCTTGAGAAAGGCCTATATTGCTATATGCTCCCCTCTTAGGACTGCCCAAGGGTTTTGAACTGTCATATTTTCATTTCCTGTGCTTCCATGTATTTTTTAAAAAAAATTTTTTAATTCCCTAGTCAACCTATTATTCTTCAGTGAGATACTCTTTAGTCTCCATGTGTCTGTGGCCATTACAAATTTTTCTTGTGATTGACTTCAAGTTTTATGGCATTGTGGTCTGAAAATATGCACTGTATGATCTCAACATTTTTTGTACTTGTTGAGACCTGATTTGTGACCTAGTATGGAGAATGTTGCATGTGCACTCAAGAAGAATATGTATTCTGCTGCTTTAAGATGAAATGCTCTGAGGATAACTGTTAAGTCCATCTGGTCAGTGTGTCATTCAAAGACCTTGTTTCCTTGTTGATCTTCTGCTTAGATGATCTGTTCACTGCTGTGGGTGAGGTGTTAATGTTTCCTATTATCATTGTTTTGTTATCAATGAGGTTCATTAATTTTGTTATTAATTGGTTTCTATCTTTGGATGTTCCAATGTTAGGGGCACAAATATTTATAATTATTAGATCTTCTTGCTGCATAGACCTTTTTTATTATGATATAGTGCCCTTCATAACTTATTCCAGTTTTCAGTCTAAAAATCTAGTTTGTCTGATATAAGATGGCTACTCCAGCTTTCTTCCAATGCCCATTGGCATGATAGATGGTTCTCCATGCCCTCACTTTCAACTTGGAGGTGTTTGGGGCTTTAAAATGATTCTCTTGTAAGCAACATATCAATGACTCTTATTTTTTTAATCCATTCTGATACCCTATGTCTTTTGATTGGAGCATTTTATCCATTTATGCTCAGAGTTGTTATTATTGAAAGATATTAATTCAGTGAGAAGACACAGTGTGGGTAAGACTGGAAGATGGCAGAAGGCCAGGTGACCACATTTCGGGGAGTTCCCTGAAGAGAGCTGATCCAGCAAAAAAAAAAAAAAAAAAAAACACTACAGGACCACTGTGAGCACCCATGAAATCAGCCTGAAATGTGATATTTCGCACCTCTGGATCACCACAGGAGACAAATACCATCAGCAAAAAGGTAGAAAAAAGAAAGACGAACCAGAGGCTTGCCCCAGAGACAGGGGTGTGGGGGAAGAAGCCCACAGAGCTGAACCATTGAAAGCAAATACCCCAACATGAAAGTCCTCTGTGAGTGAGGAATAACGGCAGATTACGGTCTGAATCAGGGCGAGACAGAAACGGGAACACAGCAGAGCCCGCGGCAAGGCAAGGACACTTTTTAAATTTTTTTTTTGCCGCCACCACAGCTGCTGCGAGAGCGGCGGGGGCGTGGATTCTATTTTTCTGCTGCTGCCTTTCTCTCCCACTTCCCTCCACCCTGGGGGCTGGGCGCGGACCCACCAGGGAAGGCGATTTTACAGACTTGCGTGGGACCGGAGGGACCGCGGGTCCCGGGGCACAGACAAGGTCACGCGATCCAAAAGGAGTTGTGGTTTTGAGGTGCGGGAGTGAAGCGACAAGCGGGGGCATGGGCAGAAATCAATACAACACCTGCGCCAGCTGGCTGTGACAGGCTGCCAACCGGGAGGCTGGAAAGAGCCCCTCTCTGTGTAGAGGCTCTCTTTGGGAGGGAGGTCTGGGCACAGACATCTTGCTCCAACCTGACTTCCTCAGCAGCTGAAAAAAGACTTAAAAGAACAATGCTCCAATACCAGAGAATTGTAACCTGATAACCTGGTTGCCATTGAGACCAGCCTCTAGCAAGGGATCGGAGAGACGCAGCCCAGGAAGAAGGACTGAAACAGCGCGGCAGACCCCGCCCCCAAAAAGCAAGCCAGAAGCTCAGGAGGACAACACTCAAACTGCAAAACCCCAAATCGGGGGAAAGGCAATTTATTAAACTCCTGGCACTGACTACAAGTACCAAAAGCCCTACAGCTCATTGATACAGTTTTCCACCTTACTTACTTTTTCAATCTTTTTTCTATTTTTACTTTTAAAGCTTCCATTTTAAGCTTAATAATATATTCTCACGGTTTTTCTTCTTTCAATTTTTAACACCCTTCTTATCACAACGTGATACCCAATACAACACCCCATAACATTTTTTTCTTTTTTACCCTGAAATTTTTCAAACACACTCCTGTATTTTCTGCTTTTGTTGTTGCCTCTTGTTTCCCTGTTCACTTTCTCTGTTTTTCCCTTTCTTCTCTCTTTTACATATACATGTAGTTATAAGCTTCAAGTCAATCCCAGATCCCTATTCAATACTACCCATATATACAACCAGTTCTAATCTCCCTATATCTTTAGAAAGTGGGCTCCTCCAACAATAATAACAAGACAAACTCAGGAGCATCTGAAACGCATTCCTTGCCCACAAGAAGTGTCTGCCCTCACCTTCCCATTCTAGTTTGTCAGTGTGTTTGTGTAAATGTCTTTACTTTTATATTGTATAAATACTGGACTTGGGGGTCATATAGGTTGGGCTATGCTTTTTGATCTCTTCATTTACACTTGATAACCCTTTTCTTTACCCTGTAATAGTTTTGTACCATATAAATCCTACCACCGGGCCCTGCTCTGCCAGGGGTTTCTTTTCGTGCCCCCTCTCTTCCGTTTTCTTTTTGCTTTCTCCTCCCTTTTCGGTGGTAAATTCTGGTTGCTCCAAAACCTTCCAACGACCAATCCACCTAGATAGTGGCTGAGATAGTTAGCCATACACCTCCTCAACCACTCCTCACCACAATGACTCGGAGAGGAACACCCAACAGAAGAAGAACCCCGAGACTGCAACCTCAGTCACAGAATTACGGCAAATGAACATAAACAATATGACAGAAATGGAATTCAGGGCAGCAATAGTCCAAGCAATGGTCAAATTAGAAAAGAACATTAGTCTCAAAGTGGAAGCCATAGTAATAGAAGTGAAAGCTGAGGTTAGAAAGGCTTTATATGAGATGTAATCTAATTTAAATATGGTAACAGCCAGAGTAAGTGAAGCTGAAGATCGTATCAGTGATTTAGAAGACAGATGGATTAAGAAGGAGGAGCAAGAGAAGTCTTGGAGCAAACAGCTAAAATCCCAGGAAAACAGAATAAGGTAAATAAATGATGCCATGAAACACTCCAATATCAGAATTATTGGAATCCCTGAAGGAATTGAGAGAGAGAGAAGCCTAGAAGATATTGTTGAACAAATCATGGAAGAAAATTTCCCAAATCTGAGGAATGAAACAAATGTTCATGTCCTAGAAGTAGAGAGGACACCCCCCAAGATCAATGAGGCCAGAAAAACTTCCAGGCACATAATAGTAAAATTCTCGAATCATAAAACCAAAGAATATGTCTTAAGGGAAGCTAGGAGAAAGCGATCCCTTACCTATAGAGGGAGGACCATCAGAATAACGTCAGACCTTTCCACAGAAACCTGGCAAGCCAGAAAGGGCTGGCAAGACATATTCAGGAAGTTACATGACAAAAATATGCAACCAAGGATAA
>PITA01033088.1:0-13170 GCA_004023965.1 Spilogale gracilis | reverse complement strand
GTGGCCCACAGCCCACAGTACGTTTACCACTAATCCACTTCAGGTCACACCGTGTCGGCTCCCCGGTGGTAGGAGTGCCTTCTGGGCACGTGGCCGTCGTGATTCCTACCTCCCGGGCCTCCTGTCCCTGCTGCCGCGTGTTTCCTTCCCTGCACGTCGTGATCGTTGACTGCTGTCGGGGCTCTGACTTTGAATGAACCGCTGGTGGATTGAGTAAGAAGAAGAAAAGCAAGTTTGTACTCTTCCTTTATGTGGCTTGAGTTTCTGTGCACGTCATTCTCCTTCTCTGAGAATTTCTTGCGAGGCCAACCGCTGGCAAACCGCCTCGGTTCTCGTTCGACAAGGCCTTTGTTTCTCCTTCACTTTGAGAGGCCGTCTCGCGGGCGGAGGAATCGGGGTTGCTGGGTTTCTTTCTCTCAGCGCATGCAGGTCTTCGCCCGCTGCCTCCCGCTCACACAGTGTCCGGGGAGACACTGGAGTCATCTTGGCTCCCAGTCGGGAAGGTGGTCCTGCCTCCAGCTTCCTTCGGGACCCTGCCTGGCTCCTCTGTCTGTGACGACGACAGGCCGGCGGTTGGCGTTGGCGTGTTGCTGGGAACCTGCTCGGCGCCCAGGGCTGCTGCAGACCGCCCCCGGCGGGGCAGACCCTTCTGGAAGGGGCCCTGGCTTTGGTCCAGCCAGCCCGCGGCGCGTCCCCCTGCCACACTTCTGCAGGAAGGCTGCGCAGCTTTGGACGTTCTCATGGGTTCTTGTTGAATCTGGAAGCGTTCCCTGGTGTCTGCCACTTCCTCCGTGTGAGGAAGGAGTGGGCGCCGAGGGAGGGTCGCATGGGCCCGGGCAGGGCAGCAGGGCGGGGGCGCGGGCCCGGGGCAGGGCAGCAGCCGTGCGGGGGCGGGGGCGGGGTGGGCAGGCTCCCGGAGACAAGGAGCAGCGGTGCCCGAGGCCCTGCTCCGAGCGGCCGGCTGGGGTGCCCGAGTCTCACAGCCGCACCGATGACCACAGCCCACGTGGGGGCCTCACAGAACCGTGGACAAATACAATGATGTTTAAAGCCACTAAGTTTTGGGGTCGTTTGTTACTCAGAAGAGGCAATGGAGAGCCCCCTGCCCCGGCTGTGGGGGAGGCCTGGCCGGCAGGCTGCCTACACCCCCGGGCTCATCTCGGCCGGTCCCCGGGGCCCGCTGTGAGGTGTGCAGAGTCGCACCGGGAGCCGTGCGAGGGGATCCCCGCCAGCGCTTTGGCGGCTGTTCCCGCTGAGCCCTTCCTCGCCAGGCTGCCCGCCCGCAGGGCCACGTCAGCCACTCGGGCAGGTCCCTGCCCATCCAGGTGGGCGGCGGCAGGGCACGGCTGGGGTGCCTGGGGTGCGGGAGAGGCCTGGGCTCGCGGTGCACCGTGGGACGGGTGGGCGGCAGCCTCCGGAGAACGGTGCAGGGGAGGGGGCTGGAGGGACCCCTGGCTAGGCTGCCGGCGGTCAGCACACGCACACTGGTGTGCAGCCGCCCCACCGCCCGCCTCCAGGAGCCGTCGAGGCTTCCCCAGCCGGGCTTCTGTCCCCAGGGAGCACTGAATCCCCACCCCCGCCCGCTCCCCGTGTTTGAGTCCCGCAGCTCGAGCACCTCACATAGGGGAGCGCATGCAGTTCTCGTGTTCGGCGACAGGCCGGTGTCCCTGAGCGTCGTGTCCTCGGGGTCCACCATGTTGTCACAGGCGTCAGGCCGTCCTTCCTTGGATCGGCTGCGTGACACTCAGCGTTCCGCGTGTCCGCTCATCGGACGCCGGCTGGCCGCAGCGTCGGGCTCTGGGTGCAGTGCTGCCGTGGACGCGGGGGCCGGGTGCCAGAGGGCTGACCGGTTCTTCGGGGGCGGGCCCCGAGGCGGGATTCCTGCATGCCACGGGGGTTCTGTGTTGGCGTTATCGAGGTCCCCCACCGTCGTGCTCGGTGGCCGACCGCCCTGTTCCCGCCAGCGGCACGGGCTTCTGGTTTCTGCTCCTCCCGGCCCACACTTGTCGCATTGACGTAACCGCCATCCGCGTGCCTACAAGGTGCCCCCGGGGATTCTCACTGCTCCCCAAGGAGTCGCTCTTGGCCTCGGGGTCACTCACAGTGGTTCTGCTCTCTGCCCCCATGAGCCATGGCGGACACCGCGGAGGCCCAGCTGTGACCCGGGGTATCGTTCGTTTCTTTGTTGAGCGGATGTGGGGCCCTCCGGGCTGGCAGAGACTCCTTCGGGAAGCCTGGCTGGTCTCGACCTGAGCTCAGCCTGGGTGTAAGCGTCCAGGTAGCACCCACGCCGGTGCTGAGGGTGCAGGGGGCAGCCCGGGGATGGAGGCGGAGGTGTTTGGGGAGCTCCAGGCGGTCCCAGATAAAAGCCGAAAGCATAGTCCAAGAGGAAAACGGGTTAGGGTGGGGAAGAAATACCCTGGGTGTCCGCGTGCTCGGGGCCCATGCACGTGTGCAGAGCAAACCTTTGTTTGTTCCAGAACAAACCTCCCCAACGAGGCAGGCCTGGGCCTCCCACATGCCCGTGCAAGTGGCCGTGGGGCTCTGGTCAGGCCCCAAGCCCTGTGCTCCTCCCAGCCACACGTGTCCTCTGGGGAGCCACCGTGGGGGCCAGGAGCGTGTTGCTAGGGATACCAGAGAGGGTGGCAGGGGTCCGTCCGAGGACAGAGTAGACTCGGCGAAAGCTGGAGCCCGGGAGGGATGCCGGCTCAGCCCGGAAGTAGCCGGTGTCGCCGGCCTGCACCGAGAGCCTGTGCCTATGGCCGCCTCTCGTTCCCGGGCAGTGTCGCCAGCCTCACTCAGGCGGCCTCGGGCAGGTCCCGAGACCGCCGTGGCCGAAGAGAAAGAAATGAGAGCGTGTGCTCGCAGGGCCTGGGGGCTGTGGTGGTGTGTGCTCGCGTGTGTGCTCGTGTGTGTGGTTGTGCGAGGAGGGGCCATGTGTGCACCGGGGTGTGTGAGCTCAGGGACGTGTAGGTGTGTACACTGGCACATACACACGCGTGTGCGGGGACGAGGGTGCACGTGGGAGCCTCTCGGCCACGCCAGCCCCCAGGCCCTGCGGCCGCCGTACCCCCGTCCGTTACTTAGCGGTGGAGTTTCCCTCATGAAACCAGGGCACCTCGGGGAGAGGAGCCTGAGCCGGTCCCGTGGAGACCCAGGCCCGTGGCAGCACAGCGTGGGGGGGCAGCAACAGGGGGGTGGGACAGTGTGGATGCCACCTCCGAGCAGAGGCCCTGACTGCAGCTGCCGTGGCCGGGCCTCCCACCCGCCTCCGCCCTGCCCCTGGACAAGCTGTGCTGCGCAGCTCCTGGGACCCCAGCCTTTCCCCACGGAGGGCGGAGCTCGGGGGCCTGGACGTGCGCAGCTCCTGGGACCCCAGCCTCTCCCCGCAGAGGGCGGAGCTCGGGGGCCTGGACGTGCGCAGCAGGAAGCCAGAAGGGTGCTGACCCCCAGGGGCCAGGGGCCTGCTCTGGAGCCTCTGTGACTCATGGGGACGAGAGTGGTGGCCCAGGGCTCAGGGCGCCGAGGGCGTGGGCCTACAGCTGGTGGGTGGCCTGCGTGTCCTGTCTCCGGCGCTTCTGGCGCCCAGCTCTCCGTCGTCCTGTGTCTGCTCCTGGGCCCCTCTCCGCGGAGACCTTGGGGTTCCTGTGCTCTCAGGCCCAGCAGGCACGGCCCTTACTTCATGTGTCAGCCTTGGGGATCTGTTCACACATGTCTCCCCTCCTTTAGGCTTTCCAGAACCTTCCAGTTCCCGGGCCCCCACTGCTCCTGTGACCACGTTTCTCTCTGACAGGCCAACACAGACGGACGCGGCTCGCCCATCCTTGCTGTCGGGAGCTCACGGGGGCCGGGCTTGCTGGCGTCTCGGGGGCCCTGTGGCTCGTGGGAGCGCTGCCAGTCTCTGCCCATCACGTGGCCCCCCGTGCCTGCATCCACACCTCCGCATTGCAGGGGGACGTGAGAGCCCAGCCCTAGGGGCCGCATTTTAGCTTCCTCCCATCTGCGTACCTGTTTACAAATAAGGTCACTTCCCCGGGTGTGGGGGCTTAGGATGCCAGTAGGAATTTGTGCGGGGTGGGGGAGGGGGACACAGTCCATCACAGGGGGCCACGATCTCGTTCATGAGAGAGACACTGAGGCACACAGTGAGTGCACCTCCCCCTGGCATGGCTTCTGGGCCCTCCTGGGTCCTGGCGGTCAGGGCTACAGCTGCTCTTTGGGCAGCCTGCCCGCCGTCTGCCGCCCTGCCCTCATGACTCCCAGGGCTCTGGCCGGAGGTCACGCCGTCAGGGCTCCCTGAGAGGATGTCCTCTTCTCCGGCTCACGGGCCTCGAGTCTGTTCAGGGTCTCCCAGAAGCCCGGAAGCTCCGCGAGGCCCGCCCAGGCCCCAGGCCTCGCCGCTGAGACGGACCCCCGGGTATGCGATGGCCCTGGACCCCAGTCCGTTCCTGCCCCACGTGTGGCCCCCCTCCTGCCCTGCGCTTGTGCCCAGCGTGGCTCTTACCCTCGGCTCTAACAGGAAAGGGTGTTCGGGGGGGGGGGCTACAGCAGAGACTCGGAAAAAATCTGTGGAATCGTCTTCAGATAACGTGGACGTCACTCTTTTTTGAACGTTCTCATCGGTATTGTCTGCGTTTTCGTGCTTCCCTGCACTTCCTGGCTTGGGCTGCGGTCAGATAGCGGAAGTACTGAAATACTCTCCCGAAGCATCTCATGGTGCTCTGGTCTGGCCCGAAACAGGAAGTGCTGTGAAACGTGTCTCCAGAAGTTTCCGTGTCCGCCTTGGGCTCCGTGCACATGGCCAGGGGTCCCATGGGTGTGCTCAGACTCTCTGCCTGGGAGGGACCCGCGCCCCGCCTGGGGAGAGGCGGTCTGGGGGAACGTAGGAGCCCGTCTGTGGCACATCGTTGGGTGACGCGGACGGGCGCGTCAGACAGCGGACACTCACCCCGGTCCTGGAGGCTGACGTCGGAGGGCCTGGTGGGCAGGGCTGCCGCCCCCTCCTCCTCGCACAGGGACGCAGTCCTGCGGGTACAGGGCCTCCACCGGGAGCGTGCCTTACCCGCGTCCTCTCTGCAGAGGCTCTGTGTCCGCCGTCCCGCCCTGGGGAGCTGGGGGCCCGGGCTTCGACACACGGGTGTCAGAGGCACTGTTCAGCCCACGAGACCATCTGTGTTGTTCCCAATCCATGCAGAGGTGGATGGTGAAGCCGGTAACCATGTGGGGTTCCCGCCTCCGACGGCTCGGCGTGTTCTAGGGGCTGCGTGAGGACAGCCCCAGGGGCAGGACGCGCGACTGGGAAGACGCTGGCTTCCCGAGTCCAGAGGCTTTCGGGGGAATGTGGATTATTGTTTTTAATTTGGTAAAGCACACGTCAGAGTCACTGTACGACTCAGTGGCCGTGAGGGCAATCGGCACCGTGGGGCCCTGCCAGCCTCGGGCCCCAGGACGCTCGTCACCGGCCCGGCAGCCCCCTGCCTGCCTCTGGGGACTCATCCAGTCGGGGTTGTGGTGGGTTTGGGAACCTCTTCTGGTTCCAGCTCCGCCCTGACCACTGGGACTTCGCCAAGGTCCAGGGTCCTCCGAGCGTCCCGATGCGCCGTGGACGGCCAGCTCACCCCGGAGCCCTCAGCCTTCCCTCGTGGCTGCCCGCTCACGGGACCAGCAGCCGGCCACCCGAGACCGCTGCTCCAGAACCAGCCTGAGGGGGGCCTTTACGGAGGAGGGCAGTGCAGGTGGGGGAGACAGGTGCGGGGTGGGTCACAGGGCTCTGGGGGGCAAGGGGAGCAGGGCTTCCTTACCCCCACCCTGTCCCTCAGGTCCCAAGTGCCTCCCCACCCAGACAGCAGCCACGGTGCCGGTCTCCGGAGCCCGAGCACCCGAGTGTCCCTCCGTGTGTGGGGGGCGGTCTACGGGAAGGCCATCCCCCAGCACCCTGACTGCTTCTCCGGGGCAGGATCGGCACTCGGTCCGCAGCCCGGCAGGTGACGCGGGCATCACGGCCCTCAGCTGTCTTGTTGGAGGAAGTTGGTCCCTGTAGGGGATTTTGAGGGGGATTTCCAACTAGGGACCAGCTTCTATTGAAGGTGCCTTAATGGGTCTGAAAGGTGTGTCCTTTAGCCAATGAGTCACCTGGAGAAGAGAGTGGCCACAGCATCTTTGGGTCCCGAGCGGGGCCCTGGCGTGGCGGCTGTGTGGGCCGAGCTGAGCTTCCGAGGGGGGTGCAGGCAAGTGGCCTCAGCCTGGCACTTCCTCCCGCCGGACGGGCCCCGGGTCTGGGTGGTCACTTCCGCGGGTCACCTGTGCCACGGAGGCCCAGATGCCCCCGTTTGTGCCGTGTTTGCCATTTGGTTGGGGGAGCGCCTGCCCTCCCCCCGCGCTCCTGCCGAGGCCAACAGCACCACCCGAAGCCCCCGCCAGGACCGTGGGAAGCCCCCGAGGTGCCCCTGTGGGTGTCTACGGGGAGCGCGGACGCCGGCCTCCAGCCCGAGCTCTGGGCCCCCTGGCTGGCCGAGCCCAAGGACAGCAGGTCGCAGAGTGCTGCCCCGATGAGGGGCTTGGCCCGTCTCCCCTTTGTGAGGCGCCCGTCGAGGTGGGCGCCCGCCCCCGGGCAGTGGAGGCGCCGCTCACTATCCCATAGGAAAGCCCTTAGTTAACCCACACGGGTGCCCCCGGTCCCGATGTTGGGGGAGCCCACTGAGGACAGCGACATGGGGAAGGAGAGGGCCGGCATGGCCGGGGCCGCCTGTGAGCGGGGCAGCCCGGCCTGGCGGTGCTGGGCGTGCGGGTCAGCGAGCTGTCGCTGTCCCCGAGTGGCCTCCTGGCATCTTCCCAAGGGACGTCTGTGTGGAACGCCCTCCCCAGCCCACGGACTGAGCTGACGTGGGGCTGTGGCAACTTTTCCTGAGGAAAATGAAGTTGGGGCGAAGGCGGCTGGGCCTCCGACTCTTGGTTTCGGCTCAGGTCACGATCTCCGGGTTGTGGGGTCGAGCCCCACGCCGGCCTTGCACCCAGCATGAAGTCGGCTCGGGATTCTCTCCCTCGGCCCCCACCCCCATAAAGAAATCTTTGAAATGATAAATAAACGAAGTTACAAAGAATGTTTTGGTCTCCGAGACTTTTCCTTCAGGGCGTCCTCTCGGAACCGGGGTCACACAGAGCCAGGCCCAGTCGCCGGGTCTCGGGGTGGGAGCGCGGTCTCACGGGGCCCCGCATCCTGCAGTGCTGATTCCAGGGCCCGCCCGCTGTGCGGCCTCGGGCAGGAGGGTCCCCAGGGCCTTCCCTGGGGCTTCTGTGGCGAGATGCCCTTCTCCTGGGAAGCCCCACTCGCGGCCGCCTCGACCGTGGGCTGTGGCGTGGCTGGCGGCTGATGGTGGGAGTCCCCACAGCACGTCCCCTCCGCTGTCCCTGGGCTCCGCTGCGTCCCGGGTGGAGGGTCCTGCCAGGTTCTCACACGCTTGCTGGACCTTCTCTTGATGGGTGGGCGGCCGGCCAGCAGGGGAAGGCGGGCTCGGCTCCTGGAGCCCAGGCCGGCCGCCGCGTCAGGACAGGGGCTGAGCAGCATGCGTCTCTAGCGCGGGGCTGTCGCGGCGTGTGCCATGGCCCGCCCTGCTGACGGGGGCAGGGTTGTGGGGAGGCTCCTGGGGCCCGTCCTGGTGCAGGTGGCCCCCCCAGGCCCTGGCCCCCCGTGTCCCTCCTCCCTGGCACTCGTGCTCCTGGAATGCAGACCGGGGTCCCCCCCGACAGCAGGAAGTCTCAGCTCCTCCGCCCGCCCCTGCCGGGCGCGCCCCTGCCACCTCCCACGCCAGCCTCAGCCCTGGCGCTGTGCTCACCCTTTGTGGCAGGGAGGGACTCGATGTGTTCCTTCCTCGTCGCGCTGTGGCCTGGGCTTAGCTGGCCAGAGGTCCCCTCACCAGACCGCGCCAGGCTCCTTGCTTCTCCGGACGCTGGGCCCAGCCTGGGGCTTCGGCTCTGTCCCTACTGAGTCCCTCACCCCCACACCCAATCGAGCCGTGTCCCGCCGCACCCCCTCGCCCCGACTTGGGGGTCTCCTCTGCGTCCGTGGCACCTCCACCCAATCTCCGCCGCCAGGGGTCCCGCGTGCAGCCCCCTCCCAGGCCTGGGGCAGGTGGGAAGGCTGCACCCCGTTTGCTCACAGCAGGAGTTTGCTGGGGGCTGATCCCTGAGGACGCGTGTCCCGGCCGCAGGTCCCGGTGGTTCCTCGCGGATGGTGGCCATGCCAGGCCTCCAGGCCGCAGGCTGTGGACCTCGGGGCACGCGCTCCCCTTGTCTGTAGGGAGGCACAGACCCTCACTGCTGCCTGAGTGGGTGCCCGGAGAGCCTCCGAGCTCAGCCCACGGGGGCCACGCTCCTTCCTTGACCCGGGGCCCGTGGCACATCCCCAAGTGTGCGCTCTGGGATTGGGCATTCCCGCCTGAAGTCACCACCACGGAGGGGACACTTGCTGTCCAGAACCCCGCGTGTCCCTCCCCGGTGCCGGAGCCAGGGGCCCGACTTGGGGCCCACACTCCTTCGCTTCCCCCAGCGATGTGATGCGTCTGGGAGCGGCGGTGTGGGGGACACGCCTCCCATCCTCAGGGGCTCAGACCCAGGGCCGTGCCCTGACTCGCCGCGAGTCACCTTGGGGCTCTCCGTCCTGGGAGCCCTGCCCCCTTCACCTGCCCTGCGCTGTGGCCACCTGGCTCAGCGGGGCCCCTGTTCCCAGGGTCCACCTCTTCCAGCGACCCACCTACTCCCACCCCGTAGCATCGGGGCGCCCTGGTCAGCACTGGGTGCCCCGTGGGCCCCTCACACTGTGTGCCTAGCCTCAGCCACACACAGCCTGAGACCACCCTGTCCCTCTGTGCCACCAGAGGACAGGATGTGTCCAGAGGGGCAGTGAGGCCCGTGCTGCCTGGGGCAGCCCCAGGCTGAGCAGGCGGGGCACAGAACCCCGTCCCCCGGGGAGAGAGACCCGCTTGCAGGCAGTGCTGGAGAGACCCCGTGCGTGGGGTGAGGGGTGGCCTGCGCCCGGCCAACAGCCGCGAGGGGCCCTGCTGCAGGCTTCCTGGGGGGCAGCATGTGCCCTGCTGACCTCATACCCGCGCCGAGCACCCGCCACATTGTCCTGGGGCCATGACCCCCTCCTCCAGGGTCGGGGCGACCCGAGGCCGCAGGCCACGGTGGACCAGGAGGCCGCCCCGCAGAGAAGTGGGAAGAAACCTCGAGAACACCCGGAACGGGGGCGGCTGACTGCGCATCCCGGGCCCGTGTCGGCCCGTCGACCTGAGAGTCTGAGGCCGCGGTCTCAGGAAATATTCAGGAAGTTCTGGGAGGCCTGAATTTCAGGATGACTGAGCGGGCAGCACTCAGCCTGGGACGGAGCGGAAGTCCCCCCACCCCCGGCCCCGCCGGGGGCCCCGTTCCCCTTTCGGCTGTCCCCACGCGCGCAGCGGTGACGCGTCTGGGGTTCTGGGCCCGAGCACAGGAGGCTGCCCACCTGCGTTGTCTCGGCCGAAGCAGTGCCCCTCCTCCCGTAGCGGCAGACGCGCATCGCGCCGCTTTGACCGTCATCAGCCGACGTGTCCGCGTCAACCCCGTCGGCTGCCGTCCCCTCCGCCCGCAGCCAGACCTCCCACCTCCCCGCCGAGCCCTGGCCCAGAGACGCCGTCCCCCTGCCCTGTCCACTCTGTCCCGCCCGCACGCCTCCGGCGGCCTCCTGGGACGGACCACACCGCACGTGGCCGGCGCAGCTCGCTCGCAGCCCTCAGGCTCGTCCGCGTGGCCGCAGGAGCCCGGCCTTGCTCCTCGTCGAGGCCGATGTTTCATCAGACACTTGCCCTGTCCCTTCTTCCCCGGGCACCCACGGGCCACTGCAAGTGACGCCGCCAAGAGCTGGGCCGTGTGGACGCGTCTCTGAGATCCTGCTTTCACTTCTTGTGGATAAATACCCAGAAGTGGGATCTCTGGGTCATAGGCCGGCTCTGCTGATATTTTGAGGAACCGCTGTGGTGCGCCGTGCGTGGGGCTCCGTGTTCTCCCCAGTGGCCGTCGCGTGGCTGCGAGCTGTGGGACTTGGGCCGGGTGTGTGGGAACGTTGAGGCCTGGGGGTGAGTGTCCACGCCTCCTCCCGAGAGCCGTGAGCGCCTTGCTCTGCCTCTGGCCCACCTGACGCGTACATTAGTTCCGATGTACTGCTTTGAAAGCTGTAGAGCTTGGGGCGCTTCTCGGGGCATGAGGAGGGTGTGCTCACGGGCTCCCTGCCCTGGAACATTCCACAGGAGTTCCCGTGGGCGTGCCTCCCGGTCCACGAGGCTCCCACCGGCTTCTCTGGGCCTCGCTGCCCCTCGGGGCCCCCGGCTTCCTGTAACCCAGGGGTGGGTCTAGAGGGGCCCGTCCGAATCTGAAGTCTGCCCTCCAGAGATCCGTGCTGATGCCCAGGGGCAGCCGTGGCCTCGCACAGAGTGGGGTGCGGCTCCGCGTCCCCAGGGTGGAGGGTAGCCGCGGCCTCGCACAGAGGGCCGACCCGGTCCAGAGGCTTGCCGAGCTCCGGGCGGGGACATCTCAGGCCGGCCCCGTGGGGCCCCTGACTCTGGCCTCCAGGCCGCGGGCTGTGACCTCTCTGCGGGGATCACAGTCGGGGCTGGGGGGATGCTGTTCTGGTTTCACGGGCGCCCCCGCTGACTGGCTGGCCTTCCTCCGTGAGGAAGAGCCCTTCCTTCGGTTCCCTTTCTTTTGCCTCTTTTGCTTTTTGGTTTAGTTTTGGTTTTAGATTTAACTTAGGTATAATGAAATATCTCTGTGGATGGAGGGGCTTTCACTCCTTCATGGTGTTAACAGCGGACCCCAGCCCTGATTCCGAGTGGAGCTCAGCGTGCCCAGGGCTCGGCCCCCGGGGGGCCTTGCAGCCCGTTCCAGGGGCCGTCGCAGGCCTGGATTCGCCACTTCTCCGGTTCCTCCCGGCGACACTGCCCACCAGGTCCCGGGCCGGCCCCCGCGTGACGAGTGGCGTGCACGCTAGGTGCTCCGTGGGCCCCGCCGCCAGCAGCTGCAGAATGTGCGGCGAAGGCTTCGGGTCCGTTGCAGGCATCACCGACATTTCCGTATCGAGTGCCGTGTTGGGAGAGCTGTTAACCCCACTCGCGGTCTGTCTGGGACACCTTTGTCGCGTTCTGAAACTCTCGGTTTCTAAGAAAGTTGCCGTATTACTCAGTCGCAGGGTCTCCCGGAGGACCTGGTTCCGCGGCCCCGAGCCCGGCCGGTTTCCTCGAGCTCCAGAGCCCGGGCTCCTGCCCTCCGCCCCCAGGGCCGCGAACCTCGTGCACGCGTGGGCACATGTCGCACTGGCCATTAGCGGGTTGGGGGTTATTTAAAATTTAACTCGGTGTCCTCGGAGCACCGGGAGCTTCATCTTGCATGTGGACCCTTTTCTTTCAAACCTTGAGACCGTTTTGGCGACCTCAGTGTTTCAGGGTCTGGCTGCGCAGCCCACTCTGGGGCAGGGTCCCTGCCATGTGCCCCCGCTCTGGCACCCCTCTGCCCTCCCACCATGCTCCGGGGGCCCCCTGGGCTCTCTGCCGCCCGCGTCAGCGGTCATCCCCGGCTGCCCATCCGGCCACATCCGCCTGGCCCCCTCCTCCTAGGTCTGTGTCAGCAGGAGTATGTGAGTGACCAGGGCTTGCTTTCCCTAAGCTGCTGCCCTTCGGGGCCATTTCCTGCTGCGTCAGCCTGGCACGGTGAGGGCCAGTTCACTCCACGTGAGCCCCATCCTCTGTGCTGTGTGGCTTGGGGCAGGCTGCCCACGTCTCTGGGCCTCAGCTTCCTTGCCTGTGAAATGGGGAGACTGAAGAGCTGTTTCCGGAGGTGCGGGAGGTTAGGGTGGGCTAGGCCGGGGTGACAGGTGAGGGGCTCGGAGGTGCCGGGGTGTGAGGACGTGGCCAGGTTACCAGCAAGCGGGCTCCAGAGAATAGGCCGGGCACAGGCAGGAAGGGGACAGGTGGGGGGCAGGAGGCAGCAGGGGCGGAGAGCTGCCCTGGGGGCCAGAGCAGGGGGAGACAAGGTGAAATGGCATCTGGGTGTCTCCTGTCGGCCATGTAGGGGCGCCAAGGTGAGGGCTGGGAAGAGCGGGCCTGCTGCGGCCAGTGGGCTCGAGGATGCCAGCCGGCACAGATGAGGGGCTGTGGGGTGCTCGTTCTGGGGGCGAGGGGCTTGACTCTCGCCGGGGTATATCTGAGATGACATCGGGGGTGGAAGGCCGAGTTTGGAGTCTTTCCTGGGAGAGAGGCAGCGGGAGACAGTGTGGGAGGGGTTGGCCCGAGCAGGGTGGGGACTGGCGGTCAGAGGGGACCCTGTGTCCCGGGCCCAGCAGGAAAGGCTGCGACGGGGGACTCTGGTCACTGGGGTCACTTTGGGGGACACACATGTGTTCCCTGTGGGCCCCACGGATCAGGGGGCACCCTGACCTCAAGGACAGGGACCAGGAAGGGAAGGATGTCCGTCTGCTGTGGGGACCGTGAAGGTGCTCAGGGAAGCCCCGCCTGGAAGGAGGAAGCACGGGGAGGCCAGGCACCGTCCAGGGGGCGGCCCAGGGCCGGGAACCAGGTGCCCACCGCTGCTGGCCTGCAGCGCGGTGGCAGGGAGGCCTTGGCTTCCCCCCCAAGGTGGGGGTCTCCTCCCAGGGGCGGTGCCCCCTTCCTCAGACCCCAGGCTCCCTTCACGACAACGACCCCAGGCACGCGGGTCTCAGCAGAGCGCGAGCGCCATAGCGCCCCGTGCCCCAGCCGCGGCCCCGCACACCGCACCCTCCCTGGGGCCCCCAGCGCCGCGCCGGGACGTGGGCTCGTGTGACCGCTGGCACTGGTGTGCGACTTGACCGGACTGGCGAGTCGGAGATCGACCGGGTGCGGGCCTGGGCAGGATCTCTGGTACAGGGCAACTGCCGAGACTTGAAACCGCGTGGAATGGACTAGAATCTGTGGGCTTCCCATTGCCCTGATTCTGTTGGTTCTAAATAAAGCCAGGGTGTGGCCCCCTCCTGCTGGGGCACGGCAGGGCAGCTCTTCCCTTTTCTGGGCTCCCGGCCCTGCACCTCCCTGCCCTCCAGCCTTCTCTGTGCCCCTCGCAGGTTCCTGAGCCCCTCCCCAGCTCAGAGCCCCTCCCCAGCTCAGAGCC
>PITA01033087.1:0-13170 GCA_004023965.1 Spilogale gracilis | reverse complement strand
CTTCAGGCTTTATTACAAAGCCGTGATTACCAAGACAGCATGGTACTGGCATAAAAACAGAGAAACAGACCAATGGAACAGAGTGGAGAGCCCACATATGGACCCACAAATCTATGGTCAAATCATCTTTGACAAAGCAGGAAAAAATATCCAGTGGAAAAAGGACAGTCTCTTCAATAAATGGTGCTGGGAACATTGGCTGACTTCTTAAGCCATGTATGTCTAGGTCAATACTCTAAGAAACTCAGTGGAAGATAGCAGCTAAAGAGTTGAGCAGAAGTTGAGCTCTCCAGTTCTGGGGAGACAAATTTGAGAGGGATATTGGAAAGCCACTTGGTTTTTCTATTGGAACAATGTCTATTCAGACCAGCAACCAGGAGAAACAGTAGACAATAGAAATAGACTTATAGGCAATTCAGAAATTAAAGTTATTGGGAATTTATTTACTTTATTTATTTTAAAAGATTTTATTTATTTGACAGAGGGAGAGAGTGAGAGTGAGCACACAAGTAGGCAGAGGGGCAGGCAGAAGGAGAGGGAGTAGCAGGCTGTCTGCTGAACAGGAAACCTGATACAGGGTTCCATACCAGGACTCTGGGATCATGATCTGAGCAGAAGGCAGATGCTTAACTGACTGAACCTCCCAGGCACCTCGAGTTATTAGAAATTCAAAAATAAATACAGTTAATATCTTCAAGAAAAAAGAGGAAGTGATGGAGAAGTTCAGAAATGACCTGAAATTTATAAAATAGAGTAAAATGGATATCTAGCACTGAAAAATGCACAGACTGAAATTAAGAGTTCAATAAATACATTTAATAGCAGGTTAGAAGCAGAACAGAGAATTAGTAAACTAAATATTAAATCAACTGAAAATATTTAGATTAATACATGTAGAGAAAAGGGGATGAAATGTACAGAGAAAAATCATAAGCCATATGCAAATTATTTCTTTGCAAAAAATTTAATAAACATGTAATTGGAATTCCAAACAGAAGAGAGAGAGAATAAGAAAGAAGCAACAAAATAGTGGTAACACGTTTTCTAAAACTGTGAAAGATGTCAAGATTATCTGCTAAATAAAGGATAAACATAAGGAAACCATACCATAATATATTATACTAATGTATAAAACATTATACATTGTACGATACCAAAGCACAAACTGCTGAAGACCAAAGTTAAGAAAAAAGTTAAGAGCAGCCAGGAAAATAAACTTAATTTTCTGGCATGTAACAACAGAATAACTACCACTTACTGAGTACTCGCTATATGGCAGGCACTGTGCTAAATGTTTATGGACACTATTTCATTTAATTTTCATCATGAGAAAGGTACAATTATTATTCTCAGTTTAAAAATAGGGAATGGAGACTCACAGAGGTTATATAACATGCCCAAAGTTATATGACTAGAGAGCAATAGATCTGGGCCTCAAACTCATGCTTGTTTGACTCCAAAGCTGATATCCTCACCACCATGCTGCCCTGCCCCCTCAGGAGAGATCCAGAGCATCGTTACATATGACCTGGCTCTGGACCCAAGACTCCCACATCCCCGAGTTGTCTTTGATGAGACAAAGAACAGCACACGCAGACAGACAAGGATCTTGAAGCTGGATCGAGAATGTGAAACCCTAAAGCTACTGTTAGTGGTGAGCAAGAGTTGGCCACACTTCTGGGTCTCTCAAGCATGGGGTGGTCTTGGGAAGCTGAGGAGGGCAGACCCTTAAACCCCTGTTATCTCTCAGTATTGTGTAGAAGATTCAGTGACTCCCATCATCCTGCACTTCAACTTCTCTCTGGTGGGGAAGCCCTTGTCTTCATTCAAGGACCTCCAGCCATTGCTGGCTGTGGATGCTCAGAGACGCTTCACAGCTTTGGTGAGTCCTCAACTTGGGGTCCTGTAGGGGCATGGAAGGGACCAGAGGCCAAGACCTTTGAACACATTTTATTTCATTTCACATAATTTTATTTCAATATATTATTTTATTGTTTCATTTCACAACATTTCATTCTTTCCTTTCTTTTCATCATAGTCTATGTTTTTTTGTAGTTTCCCTTTGAGCAGAATTGTGGCAGTGACAGCATCTGCCATGATGACCTCAGCATCACCTTTACTTTTATGGGGTGAGTTTCTTTTCCTCACTGCTACCTGCAAATCTGCACCACAACTTGGTGCTCTGCTCTTCTCCTGGCCACTAAGGGAGTGTGGCACAGAGCAGCTGCTTCACAGGTGTTTGTGTGGCTGTCCCACCCACTGTCTTGTCTCTCCAAATATCTGTGCCTCCTTCCCACCAGGGCAGTCTTGCCACATGGAAACCCTTAGCATTTCATGGCTTGGCTTGTTCTTCCCACAGCTTGGACACCCTGCTGGTGGGTGGTCACCGAGACCTCAATGTGACGCTGACTGTGAGAAACCAGGGTGAGGACTCCTACAAGACTCAGGTCACCATCTTCTACCCACCTGGCTTGTCCTATCGGAGGGTGTCAGTGGCCCAGGTAGCCAAATCCTTCTCAGGCTCTGTCTGAATTTGTTTTCCCTGTCCCTACAGCAGGTGGTCAACATCACTACCTCTTTCTTGCCTTCCAGAATCAGCTCTCCTGGAGACGGTGGCGCGTGACTTGTGAGTCTGATGACTCCACCAATGGGCCTGAGGGCTTGAAGAACAGCAGCTGCAGCATAAACCACCCCATCTTCCCAAACTCCTCAGAGGTCAGGCTGCTGTCCTCCTCTCTTTTTCTCTTTTGTTTTCTTCTGAATTCTTCTCTCTCTCTCTCTTTTTTAAAAGTAGAGGCTCTATTTTTTTTGAAAGATAATCTTATTGAGATATATATCATATACCAAAGAATTCACCCATTTCAGGCACACAATTCAGTGGCTTTTAGTATGTTCACAGAGTTATACATTCTTCATCATGATCGATTTTAGGATATTTTATTGCCTAAGAAAAGACCCTGCTCTCCTTAGCCATTAGCTCCAGTCCTCTCATTTCTCCAAGCTCTAGGTAACCAGTAATCTGTTTTCTGTGTCTAGAGTCACCTATTCTGGATATTTCATATAAATGGGTTTATACAGTGTGTGGTCATGTTTTTAAGGTTCATCCATGTTTGCAGTATGTATCAATACTTCACTTATTTTATTGCTGAGTAGTAGTCTGTTATATGGATGCACCACATTTTATTTATTGATTCTTTAGTTGATAGACATTTGGGTTATTTATTCTATTCTTTTTACTGTCCCTCTTTTCTCTAAGTCCAGGTCACTTTTACTATCACATTTGGTGTGGAATCTGATGCTTCCTTTGGAAACAGACTACTCCTCAAGGCCAATGTGACCAGGTGTGCTGTGTTCAGCTTCCCTGCTTTGAGGTCCCAAACCCCTCCCCAGTATGGACCACTGCCTTCTCCCCACTGGTTCTCCCTTCAGCTCTTTTATTTATTAATTCATTAATTAATTCAATAAATACTGACTGAGCACCCACCATGAACCAGACATTGTACCCAATGCTGTTGGTGGGACAGCAGTGGACAAGACATCTGTGGTTCCTGCCCTTACAGAGATTTATAAATTAGTGGAAAAGATATACAAGAAAGCTCTCTTGTTTCCTTTCAGTGAGAACAACACAACTAGGACCAACAAAACTGAATTCCAGCTGGAGCTACCTGTGAAATACACTGTCTTCGTGGTAGTCACCAGGTGCTGGCTTCTAGGGTTTTAGCTCTGCCTTTACCACTGGGCCGAGCATGGCCCATTGTGTATTTGTGTTTATGTGTCTAGCATAGGTGTGTATGGGTGTGTATTTGTGCATATGTGTGCATGTGCACATGTGTGTATGTGTGTGTGTGTGTGCATGGCCCAAGCTAGCACATCCTGTGTGTCTGACACACATGGCCCCCTACACACCATCCCACTGGCACTCTCTCAGGGCAGCATTACCCATATGTCTGTTTATTCCCTAACACACTTAGCCCAAGATCCCCTCCCAGGACACATCAGAAGTCCTGACACCTCCTGTACTTTCTTCTTTCTCCCATCAGCCGTGAAGTTTCCACCAAATATCTCAACTTCATAGCTGCAGAGAAGGCCAGCCACATTATAGAGCATAAGTATGAGGTAGGTAGCTGGGAATGAGGCTAGGGAGGGAAATCAGTGTTATGGAAATGCAATAATGAGAAATAATGGTGGGAGACATGCATCAGATGCCTACTATGTGCTGGGCTTTGTTTCAAGCTGACTCTCATCCTGTAAACACACAAGAGCGCATGCACACACACACAACTCATATTATCATTACAATGACTCTTCGAAGAAGGGACTGTCATTATCTCCAGTTCATAGATGGAGCAACTGAGTTTCAGAGAGGTTAACAGAACATAGCCATGGTCTCACCACTAGTAGTGTTTCCACTACTTTAGTACCAGCCTGTCTGGCTCTCAAATGTGTTTAATCCTTACACTCTTCTGCTTCCCAGAAAGCATCAAGAGGCAGGCTGCTTGGGACTGTGAGGCCATATTAGGTGCACTGGGTTATTAGGAGTGGGGAGGCTGATTCTAGTTGCTGGTGAGAGCAGAAGGGCCAGAGTGCTGATATTCACCATCTTCCTCCCACTGTGCAGCTCAACAACTTGGGGCAGAGGAGCCTCCCCATCAGTGTGGTCTTCTGGGTGCCTATCAAGCTGAACCAGGTGACTGTGTGGGACAACCCCCAAGTCATCTTTTCCAAGGTAAGTTTAGCTGGACTTGAGGAGTGACCCAAATCCTACCACTATAGCCCTGGTCTTTCCTAAAATCTCTGTTTCTTTTGTTGGATTTTGGAGCCATTTTGACCCTCTCCTGGACCTTGACTCTTTCTGTCTCCTTGATGGTGGACCCATGAGCCCTCATTTCCCGCCCTTCTCACAGTGTCTCTCTTTCATTAGAACCTCTCCAGCACATGCCACACCAAGGAGACAGACCCCCTTCTCTCTGACTTCCTGGTGGAGCTTAAGAAGACTATGGTTGTGGTAAGAATAAACCCAACCCAGCTTTAGAGCCACATGCAGACTCAGCACTGTTCTCTTGTCTGCGTTGAGTACCATCTGTCAACCGAGTGGACTGGGTGCCTGAACATTTTCTGTATCCAGCTTAGTCCTGTCTTCCCCCTACTCCCTCCCCCAGAACTGCTCCATCGCTGTCTGTCAAAGAATCCAGTGTGACATACCGTCCTTTGACATCCAGGAGAAAGTCAATATCACCCTCCAAGGCAAACTCTCATTTGACTGGTATATCAAGGTATGTGAGGGGCAAGGCTCAGCTGAGCACAGACATGATACTTCAGGGGGACCACGGGTCTAGCTGCCATCCTCTCTTTCCCATAGACTTCGACAAACTACCTTCAGGTTGTGAGCAAGGCAGAAGTCCTGTTTGATAATTTGAAGTTTGCCCTGCTTCCAGGACAGGAGGCATTTCTGAAGGCTCAGGTATTTTTCTCTGACCCAGAGGGACTATTGGAGGTGGAATGGAAGGCTGGGCTTGTGGCAGTCTCAGGTAAAGTGATAGAGTAGACAAAGGAGGAGGAGAAGAGGAAGGAGGAGTGAGGGCATAGGGAAGGGCTAGTCATTGGGTTCAGGGAGTGCACAAGGTCTGACTGGGGAACCCCTAGAAATCTGAAGTTTATCTTCCCTAATGTACCCTCCCTCCCCTTGCCACAGACAGAAACCAAAGTTGAGCCAACTGAAGTGCACAACCCTGTACCACTTATAGTGGGCAGCTCAGTGGGGGGGCTGGTGCTTCTGGCCCTCATCACCGCTGGACTGTATAAGGTATCCCCTTTTCCTGTCTGCTCCCCTCTCCCTCACTGATTCTTACTCAGCAGCTCATTACTGGCTTTGACGTCCATCAAGTCACAAAGTCTGTTTCTTCAGCTATAAAATGAGAGTATTAATACCATTTTGTGAAGGTAATTGGGTATTAATCCAATATATTTAGTGCACTTAGAATGGTCCCTGGTATAGAATGACCATTATATAGGTATTATGTTTTCTTCTTCTTCTGTGATTTATTTCTTTTTCTCTCTTTCCTGTCTCTGACATTAACGCCATCTCTTTCCCTGCCCCATTTTCCTCAGCTATCTTTACAGTCTGCCACATTGTTCTTTGTACCTCCTGGCCCCTCTATCTTCCCTCTTGGGCTGCATGGCCTTCACCACTCCCCTGGTTTCAGTGGTCCTTAATCCTTTGTCTCTGCCTCCACAGCTTGGCTTCTTCAAACGGCAGTACAAGGACATGATGAGTGAAGCTGGTCCCAATGCTGCCCAGCCCCAGTAAGAGCTTCTTACCCATTGAATGGCCTCTCCTGCAGCAAATGGAACATTGGTTAGACCAACATGCAAGGTCCCCAGGCTGTTGGACAGATTCATCTATTAGGGAAGTAGGGTAGTAGCATCTCATTTGGGAAGGAACAGCTTGGACTTCCATTTATGTGTGTATGTGTTTGTGCAAGTGTGTGTGCAAGCATGTACATGAGTTGTATGCATGACTCAGATGTTTCTTGGATGACGATAAGTGCTTTCAGTACAACCTCTCAGGCAGAAGGGAATTTCTTGGGCTTCCCTGTGTGTGGGTGAAGGTGCCATTGGACCTTCCTCCTGACAGAGGTAATGGCAGCTTTTGTGGGTGAACATAAAGGGAAAAGCAACAGATTCTGATATTGCTGAGGGAAGAGAGATATCCTTTCATGGGCAAGGACACAGATGTGCAGGATCCTGTACAGCTGGGTGGAGACCACCAGGAGCCTGTCTGCCCATTCCATGCTTGAGCTACATAAGGTCCAAGGAGCAATGGTGCACTTGGTTCCTTTATCTATGCATTTACCTATTATTTTGGTAATTTACCTATTAAATGGTTCCTTTATCTATGCATTTACCTATTATTTTGATGTTATTTTGATTTTTTTTGGATAGATAAAACTGCATTACAAATATCAAAAGATGTGCAAGCATGTGTGGTGAAGTTTCCCTTCCATTCTGGTCCCCACAGTCATTCAAGTCCCTCCTAAGGGGTTGTCAAGGTTGTGTGTTTTGGGGTCTCCTTCATAAAGGTTCTAAGCATATGCAAACACATATACAAATACAAGTTTTTTACACAAATGGTAACATATTATGTTATACTGTTATGCATCTTGCTTTATTCATTAATATAGCTCAGATGTTTTATATCAAGACATAAAGCATTTTTTCATTGCTTATACAGCTGCATAGTATCCCTTTGTGTGGATGGATCATAGTGTATTTAACCAGTTTCCTTTTGATGTGTTATTTCCAACCTCTAGCAAATATTAACAATTGTGAATTAATAAATAGAATATATGTCATTTTTGCATATGTATAATTTATAGGTTATATTCTCAGAAGTTTGAGTTCTCCCAGCAGCAAATCCAGGATAAGAATTTGAGTGAAAGAAGTTTATTTAAGAGTGGCCCCAAGAAATAAGGGAGGGATATGAGCTGGGAAGGAAAGTCATCCAAAAAAGTGGGTATTTTCAAGAGACACCACCGTGAAACCCTGGAGCATAACCCCGTTGGGAGTTCTGGGAGACAGAGTGGAATGTAAACCTCAGCATTGTCCCACTTGAAGACAGAAGAACTGGAGTATGTCTACAGTTGACCCTTGAACAGTGCTGGGATTAGGGGCAGTGATCCTCATGCCATTGTAAGTCCATGTATTACTTTTGACTCCTCAAGAACCTAATTAGTAAGCCTTACTGATAACATAAACATGAAACAAACACCTAATTTGATATTGTATGTATTATGTATTCTTATAATAAAGTAAGCTGGAGAAAAGGAAATGTTACTAAGAAGGTTGTAAGGAAGAGAAAATACATTTGTAGCACTGTATGCATAGTTATTGAAAAAAATGCACCTGTGCAGTTCAAACCTCTGTTGTTCAAGAGTCAGATGTATGCCAACTCCACATAGTTATTGGCTGAGATCTGCTCTTGGTGGGGATGGGTGTTATTAATTCCCTTCTGACATTACCTGAATAAGGACAGAATGGGCTCTGGTGGCCAAAGAGGTAACAGGTTCTGCTAGTTGGAAATCTGACAGATGAGCCTATGGTCCCTTGGTAAGGTCCACAGGGATCCAGGCAGGGCACCAGCAGCACTTGCTACTAAGGGTGGGTTAAGTTTTGATAGCTGTTTCTAGGTAAACTTCCCTCCTTAGAGGAGCCCCCACAGTGCCCATTCTCCCATCCCTTTGCCAATGTGGTAACCATGACTCTGGCCTTTGTGTGCATCCTAATTCTCACACCAGTCTTGCTAAGTAGCCCCAACTTGCTATTTAATAAGATCTGAATTTCACTTATGAAAAAATTGAGGCTTAGAGAGATCATCTCAATGGCCTGAGGTCATACAGATGGGAATAGAATGGAGCTGGGATTCAGTTCTGGTTCTGTCTTGTTCCAAAACTTTTTTCTTTTACTGTCCTGATGGCTTTTGAGGAGTGGCTCTGGGGCAGGGGCAGGCACAAGGGAGGTGTGGGGAAACAGTGGCTGTTATTTAGCTATTATGATATTAGGTGAACCATATGAAATTGCCATGTTTGTTGACAAAAATGGCAATTTCATGGGGCTTATCAATATAGAAAATCATGGGTTAGACATCTGTTCCAGAATAAGGACATGATAGGAAGGAGGGATGGCTTATTCTGCTTGGGAAGGTGTGGAAGGAGTCTCCAGGGGAGGCAACACCTCACTCAAGAAGAGGCAGGAATGTTCCAGTCAGAGGGCAGCACAGATGGAGATAACAGTGGGCAGGAGACTGGGCAGGTGTGCTAGGTAAGCCAGAGTGAGGGTTTCAATTTTACTCAAAAGTGTACTGGGTGTGGGGAATGGGCACTGAATCTTGGAACACTGAAAAAAAATTAAAATAAAAAAAAGTGCAATATGCTGTCATTAAAAGTTGACTAATGAGACAATGGTCTTTGTATCCTTGGGGGTGCCATAGCGCATGTCATCTTTGGATAATTCTACACAATTTCCTCTTATGACTTCAAAATTCCTTAAAAATGTTTTTCTACTTCCTTAAGTTGAAAGATAAAAGACCTTAATATCTCCAGAAATCCTTAACTGACCCAGGAAAGTGGAGGACTTTTGTATTTGCAGGGGCCTGTCTTTGAATGAACAGCCCACTCCTGTGGGCTCAGAGTCCACATTTACCTCATTGAGTTGGGAGTATGTTTTGAATTCAGCCAGATAGGAGTTTTATGATGGGTTGGAAAATAAATAATTTCCAGTGACAAATTACCCTAGCATGACCACAAAGTTACTAATAAACAGGGCCATAAATATCTCATGATAAGCAGCACAAACCAGGAAAATCTGCTCTTGTTTTTACTTTTTGGGGTCCCTTGCTTCAGAATACATAGGTCCCTTCAGTTTTTATCCTCATTTTCTTACTTAGGAATAGAGTTCTCATCTGGGCCACCATGGAAGATTGTTAGAATTATGACCCCCATGCCAAAGAAATCAGAGAGGTAGATAATCCATGAGAGACTCTGCACTCTGGGAAAAATCCATGAGGGTTAAAGAGGGGAGGGAAGTGGGGGATTGGTGTAACTGGGTGAGGGGTATTAAGGAGCACTTAACTTAATAATATCCCTGATAAGGGGGTATTATTGCATGGAGCACTGGGTGTTATATGCAACTAAGGAATCACTGAACATTACATCAAAGACTGATGATGCATTATATGCTGGCTAAGTGAACATGAAAGAAAAGAATTATGACCCCCAATGAATTATGTCTCTTTGTGTCCCATTCATTTGCTATGGGATGTTGCTGCTCTTTCCATTAAATAGAGAGGCCTATCTCTACCAACTGGAATCTGAGCTGTTCTTGTGGCTTGCTCTGACCAGGAGGATGTGGTGGTTTAAGGGATGTGTGGGAGTTCCAGAGCTGAGGCTGAGAAGCACTACAGCTTCTGCTCTCACCTCAGAACCCTGATACCACCATCCTGAGATCCATCTAGCTCATTAGAGAATGAGCAGCCACAGGGAGGAGATGACTAAGGCCCCCAGTTGACAGCGAGCACAACTGCATACTTGAGGCCATTACAGTCCTTCCAGCCCAGTTAAGCCATCTAATGACTGTAGCCACAGGCAAGTCCAACACAAGAATTGCTTAGAAGTGTGAGAAATAATAAATTGTTGATATCTCAATCCACTATGCCTCGGAATGGTTTGTTATGCCACAATGGGGAACTAATATAACCACCCAGTTAAACAGCACATTTCCTAGTTTCCTATGCAGCTATGACAGCTGTGTGGCTAGGTTCTGACTGAGGGGTATGAGTAGGTCAAGTGAACAACTTTGGAGTCAGCCCTCTGAGAGAAGTGTCCTTCCTTTCTTCTTACCATCTTTTCACCAGTTGGGGCATGAATGCCAAGGTGCACTATTTTGGACCTTGCAGATGAGGGCAACATACAAGAAGGCCAAAGTGATACAAAAAGAATCTAGGTTCTAACTCTGTAGAACTACCATGTTACCAGAATCCATAATCTCATATTGTTATAAGAAAGAGAACTGGACACTAATCTCCTTCATGACACTGGTATTCTGAACCTCCAATACAGCAGGTTCCCCTGTATTCTCAAAAGTTCTGTTTTCCTACTTGGTCCAAGAAATTAAATTTGTGGTAAAGCCTTAAGGTTTCTTGATGGTGCTGCTAGCCCAATTCCTAGCATTTCAGTCCCTCCTTCTTCTCAGGACTTATGATATGGCTGGCACCCAAAAAAGGGGTCTGGGAGTGTTCCACTTTATCCATCCTCAGGATCCAACATCACAGGTTTCAGTAATACTTTTCTCCATCTCTGGGACCTTCCTGATGAACCCACTTGGTTTGGTCTCCAGAATTTATTTTCAACCTCTGAGAGCACAAAGGTGAGATTCCACCCATTTATCCTTTTCCTCCAGGAGGCTAAATGACATGATAGAGAAGTTAACTGACCTGTTTCCCCTGTATATGCATGAGAAAAGTACTTGGAAAGTATTTCTCTTTCCTCTCTCTTGAGATTACCAAAGATGCGCATCCTGATGGTGTGGATTTCCCTTCCCCAGGGAAGGCTCATAGGCTTTTTTTTCTTTTTAAAAAATATTCTTTTTCTTTTACTCATTTACAGTTTAGATGTATTAGTATTAAAGAGGGCATATTACCTAGAAGAGATGGATACATTCCTAGAAACCTATAAGCTCCCAAGACTGAAACAGGAAGACATTGACAATTTGAATAGACCTATATCTAGTAATGAGATTGAAGCAGTGATCAAAAACCTCCCCCAAAACAAGAGTCCAGGACCAGATGGATTCCCTGGGGAATTCTACCAAACATTCAAAGAAGAAATAACACCTATTCTCCTGAAGCTCTTTCAAAAAATAGAAACGGAAGGAAAACTTCCAGACTCTTTCTATGAAGCCAGCATCATTCTAATCCCCAAACCAGACAGAGACCCCATCAAAAAGGAGAACTTCAGACCAATATCGCTGATGAATATGGATGCCAAGATTCTTAACAAGATCCTTGCTATCAGGATCCAACAATACATTAAAAAGATTATCCACCATGACCAGGTGGGTTTTATCCCAGGGATGCAAGGGTGATTCAACACCCGCAAAACAATCAACGTGATAGAACAAATCAATAAGAGAAGAGAGAAGAACCACATGGTACTCTCAAATGATGCAGAAAAGGCATTTGACAAAATACAACATCTGTTCCTGATTAAAACTCTTCAAAGTATAGGGATAGAGGGAACATTTCTCAACCTCATAAAATCTATCTACGAAAGACCCACAGAGAATATCATTCTCAATGGGGAAAAACTGACAGCCTTTCCTCTGAGATCAGGAACAAGACAAGGATGCCCACTCTCACCACTACTGTTCAACATAGTGTTAGAAGTCCTAGCAACAGCAATCAGACAACAGAAAGAAATAAAAGGTATCCAGCTTGGCAAAGAGGAAGTCAAACCCTCTCTCTTTGCAGATGACATGATACTCTATGTGGAAAACCCAAAAGACTCTACCCCCAAACGACTAGAACTCATACAACAATTCGGTAATGTGGCAGGATACAAAATCAATGCACAGAAATCCGTTGCATTCTTATACACTAACAATGAAAAAATAGAAAGAGAAATCAGAGAATCAATTCCATTTACTATAGCACCAAAAACTATAAGATACTTAGGAATAAACCTAACCAAAGAAGTCAAGGATCTGTACTCGAGGCACTACAGAACACTCATGAAAGAAATTGAAGACACAAAAGGATGGACGACCATTCCATGCTCATGGATTGGAAGAATAAACATTGTCAAAATGTCTATACTGCCCAGAGCAATCTACACTTTCAATGCCATTCCAATCAAAATTCCGCCAACATTCTTCAAAACGTTGGAACAAACAATCCTAAAATTTATATGGAACCAAAAAAGACCCCGAATCGCTAAGGAATTGCTGAAGAAGAAAAGCAAAGCTGGCGGCATCTCATTACCTGACTTCAGGCTTTATTACAAAGCCGTGATTACCAAGACAGCATAGTACTGGCACAAAAACAGAGAAATAGACCAATGGAACAGAGTGGAGAGTCCACATATGGACCCACAAATCTATGGGCAAATCATCTTTGACAAAGCTGGAAAAAATATCCAGTGGAAAGAGGACAGTCTCTTCAATCAATGGTGCTGGGAAAATTGGACAGCTACATATAGAAGAATGAAACTAGACCATTCGCTTACACCACACACAAAGGCAAACTCGAAATGGATGAAAGACCTCAATGTGAGGCAGGAATCCATCAAAACCCTTGAAAAGAACATAGACAGTAACCTCTTTGACATCGGCCACAGAAACTTCTTTCAAGACACATCTCCAAAGGCAAAAGAGACAAAATCAAAAATGAACTTCTGGGACTTTATCAAAATAAAAAGCTTCTGTACAGCAAAGGAAACAGTCAACAAAACAAAGAGGCAACCCACAGAATGGGAGAAGATATTTGCAAATGACACTACAGACAAAGGGCTGGTATCCAGGATCTATAAAGAACTACTCAAACTCAACATCCAAAAAGAAGATGAACACATCAAAAAATGGGCAAGAGACATGAAGAGGCACTTCTCCATAGAAGATATA
>PITA01033086.1:0-13163 GCA_004023965.1 Spilogale gracilis | reverse complement strand
TTTTTTTTTTTTTTTTTTTTTTTTTTTTGTATTCTCAACAAAATGCTTTTTTACTATTTCAGTAATAGACCCAGATAAGTCACCTTATAGGCAGAGACCTTACTTTATTTCTAGTTTAAAATTATTTCTCAATCAATTCATACTTTTAATGCACCTCTAAGGGATGAGCTCTGTAAAAACAAACAAACAGAAAAAACATCAAGGACGAAATGGACCTTTAATTATTAATTAGGCCTCATATATAGTTCATAGTTGATCTGATCTATCAAAGATTACAAAATCACAAGTGTTTTTTTCCCCAAAAAATATCCCATTCTAATTATAATTTCATGAACTTTGCTTTAAAACATTACAAACATCTTTATGAGTTAAACTGCCACTAATGTCATGTAAAATAAATTTGATTTTTACCATAACCCAGAAGAGGCTTGTGATTTGTGATTTAAAGTACCTTTCCTTTGCCTCTCGTAGTAACAGTCCTTTTCTGATCTGAAATTAGCACTATTTTCTTTCCTTTTGCTTAAACAAAGTCTAAGTTATAGTACTTAAAAAGTCTCATTTAAAAATATGCCTATTGGGGCACTTGGGTGGATCAGTAGCTCTGCCTTCAGCTCTGGTCATGATCCCAGGGTCCTGGGATGTAGCCTCCATAGGGCTCCATGCTCAGTGAGGAGTCTCTTCTCCATCTGCCCCACCTCCTGCTCATGTGCATGCTCTCTGTCTCTGTCTCTGTCTGTCTCTCTCTCATATGCTCTCCCTCTCTCTCTCTCTCAAATAAACAAAATCTTAAAAATAAAAATATGCCTATCAAAAGGGAAATGATGGTTCTGAGTAGCCATCATCAGAAGAAATGAGTTTATCAGTTGTCTGAGTCAAATTAAAAAAGGCACGGAGGAAATGGCTGTGTGCCTAGGAGCAGGTAACTCAAAACACTCTAAACCTCAGCTTCCTCCTCTTCAGATGGAAAGTGGCATTAAGGAGCCTACAAGTGATGTGTTGAGGTGAGATGATTTGTGAAAGTACCCAATGGCAATTGGGGCACACTACTGTTGAATCTTGAATCTGGTGTGGGTGCACTGATAATGAGGCACTGGAGGCAAGAGATATGAATGCAAGTCCAGATAGTGTTTACCCATGCAAACTCTTGACATGACATGTGCAACATAATACTTAGAACAATTCTAGCAGAGATGTCCTGAGTGACTGGATGAGATATGAGAAAGCAGAAGAGATAGACCAGGAAGTCATCCAAAAAACAAATTTTAGCCTAGGGTTTTTTTTATGTTAATAAGTATTTCTGAATGTTATTTTAAAGTTTTTCTTGGGGCGCCTGGGTTGCTCAGTTGGTTAAGCGACTGCCTTGGGCTCAGGACATGATCCTGGAGACCGGGGATCGAGTCCCACATCATGCTCCCGGCTCGGCAGGAAGCCTGCTTCTCCCTCTCTCACTCCCCCTGCTTGTGTTCCCTCTCTGGCTGTGTTCCCTCTCTGTCAAATAAATAAATAAAGTATTTTTTTTTTAAAAAAGCTTTTCTTGATAGTCTGAAGCATACAATATTAAAATCATATCCTAATGCATTTATTTTTTTATTATTGCTCAATGGAAGCATCAAAAATACTGAAATCTCAATAATAATGCTATATACATAGAGAACTCTATATTAGAAGCCATCCATGTGGTTTAATGTCACCCTTTTTAATGTTAATAGTCAAGGAGTAGTACCCAGGTGATAAATTCCACTTTAATGTGTAGCCTAATGTTCAGCTTTTATTTTTTGAATGGAACTTTAATGGCTCAGGCACCAAGAAAACACATTCAGTATAGAAACTAGTAAGTAGTACTTATTAGTTATTACTAGGAAACTATGAGCTATAATTAAAACTGCAGCTGTTAGGGCAAAGGGGATTCATTGTTGTCATGGAAGCATGGCTTTCTTAATTCCTGTTTTTCAACAGACAAAATCATTGAATTCTCTGTAATTGTCAACATGGGAATGTAGATTTTTTAACATTGTTTAGTATTTTTTAATAAAATTAACATACAGTATAAACTGTTTTACATAATAAAATACCCCAAAGTTAACAACTAAGTTTCAGATGCAAATGTGAGTTCATTTATGTACATGTATCAATAGCCTATTACAATAACATACTACACTGCACATATATTATGAAAATAGAAGAATGTTGAACAGCTAAGGGGAGGCAGAAGCAAACCATAAATGGACAAAAGAATTATAAAGTAAGGTAAAGCACCCCACCACTTTTTCCCGAGATGGAAAGAAACCAAGCCTAAGATGTTTGCCATGCTAAGGAAATCTGGATTTCATATATTCCATTGTCCTCATAACTACTTCTCCGCTTGGTAACTTAAGTGCCTATTTTTTGTTTGGAACACATTGGAATACACATACATATGTACACATATGCATACACACACACACACACACACACACACACACACACACACACACACACCTGCCATGCAGATCTCCTTATTTTAAAACTGTCTCTTCTATTGTGAAATAAAATACTGTATGCATTCCCTTTATATTTATATTAGAGTCATCACATTCCCTACTGGGTGATACTTGGCAATATCTGGAGACATGTTTTGATTGTCCCAACTATATGGGACTGTCATTTATTTAGTAAAGACTAGGGATTTCGCTGAACACCCTACAGTGCATGAGACTGACTGCCACAATAATTATTTGGCTCCAAATATAAATAGTTCCAAGCTTACGAAGCCCTGCTATAGAATAAACAAGTAAAAAAGAAACAAAACATCGTCAACGACAGTAATAAAAGAAATGTATGTTTTTTTGGCATGGAGAGTAGAATGAAGAGGCCAATTTTTAGGTTAAACAATTATGTTGCCCTATTGTTCTCAGAGATGGCAACAGTTTCACTTAAACTTTACTATCAGGGTTTAAGATTGAAGAGGAAAATCTTCACCATCAAAAGGAATAAATAGAAATGAGGAAATGAAAAATGACCAGGCCAGTGTTACACATGGAAATGTGTGGCATCAAAAGAAACTGTGATGCACTTTATTCTTTGAAAAGTGTATGAAACTATTGCATTATTTTTCCAGTTTCATTTGGGTTTAATTTTCTCTACATTGACAAGTTGACATCTTGAGACTGTCAAAGCTTCACAAGTCTGAGTAAGTTAGTTTGGTCCTTTATTTCATCCTCTGCTGAATCTATAGCTGCAAAATTCAATTTTCTTTATCAGGAGCCGTTCTTAGAGATTTTACCATATTTATACAATGTTTAGATTTGGTAGCTGATGTAAAGGATTACATTTTCTCTCACAACCACACTGACATTTATTTAGCATTGGATTCGGCTTTTCAAATTTATGTAATCATATATGCTAACAACTCACAAAGCTATAAAACCTCTTATACAAATCTCAAAGCAGGATACATTAAACATAAATATTATTTTTAGAATCATACTGCCATGGCAAATACGCTCAAGTGAAGAACTGGCTGGGAATGTGCTTTCATGTATTTTGAGGATCTCAAGATATATTTTTAGAAACTGTAAAAAGCTAGAGAAAAATTGTTGCCAGACACACCAATAGAAGGGGAAAAAAGAACAAAATTACTACTTTGAAAAGTTGCCATTGATAGTCACATATATACAAGCTCAAAATTGGGACCTACCTTTAAAATTATTCTCAGTTCAAAAATGTTACAAATCAGTTTTTTTTCTGGCCTCTGATGTAAGTGTGAGCATTCTCTAGCATCTGCCTGTATATTACAGTATTTCATTCGCCTTTACATATGTTCACCAAATCTAAACTTTACTATATCAGAAAGACATAACTGTCTTTATAGCATTTTAGATCCCTTGAGCAATACATTGCCTCAAAGACATGATATTCCTATATCTGTGAATAACAATATAAGCCTTAATAAAATAGGTATTGAGAAAATAATCTCCAACACACTAGCATAAGACAGGCCGAAAGAATAACACATTTAAATGAAATTATATCGAATAAAAAGCAAAGGAAAATTAGTCTACACATTTTCAAAATGCTCCAGCTCTGGGCTAGACATTGCACTACAGAGAAATGTGGGATGGGGGGAGGAAGGAAGAAAAGAAAAGAAAAATATCATGTATTATTTTAGACAATGTCCAAGTGCTCCTTGCATATCAGTATCTGCCCTAAAACTCAGTTGACATTAAACTGTCAGGGATGAAATGCTTAGGGTGCTTGCTTTTTGCTAGTGTGTGTGAATCATGGCATAATACATGCACCTAACATGACTCTCTAATTGCAAAGATTATCATATTTTATCATATCATATTGATTAATGGAATAATATCCAGAGGCAATTTTATGATATAAAGCAAGAAAAAAAGGAGTAATTAATTGTAAATAGGAGAGGAAAAGTATAATTCCAATGTTCTTATTGTGAGAACCCTAATAAGGTGTTGTGAGTCGTTAACGTAAAAGATTATGTACATTTAAGAAGCTGCAGCCCATGCTAAATCAATGTCAAACAGTACTGTTACAATGCCAGAGGGTCTTCTGTAATTTCTTTTGCTGGGCTAAAAAATCTGCAATCCTTTGACACCTTTATTGACTCTTGTAGCTCAAAGCATATTGAGGCATCACTATTACTGTTGCAGAACCAGATAGTTTTACCTGATCTTTCACTCCTTAAGCTCAAAATAAAACCGTTCACTGCAGGAACAGTCAACAGAATGTCCAAGAAAGCAATACTTCAAACTTTACTCTCCTTCCAACATGTTCAATGATCCATTTCTCTTTTAAGTTACTTAGGAGCTTCTGCTAGCCTACCTCAACTTTTGCATGATTTATCTCACTTAAAAAAGAATAAGAAGAAGAAAGAAACAGCAAGTCTGAATTAAAATAGGGCTCAGCCAACACTAAGACAATCTTAGAAAAAAAAATTCCCTATGGTCATAAATTTTCTGTATGTAAGAAAAGTCTGCAAACTGACATACTTTCCAGAGAAAATGGTTAGCATTTTTGATGGTAGTGAATATCATCTTAGAAAAAAAACTACCAATTGTTTTCCCCATATATATTAAACATTACTTAATCCGATGATTGATATACTCAAAGTCTAGACAAATTTGTTATTCTAAGACACCAAGTTTCTTGGCTTATATTAATTGACATTGTTTCTTCTTCCAAAGATTTGATTTTTCCTGAGATATTTATCACTTGAAATGCCCTGGAACTTGAAGTGGCAGACATCATTCAGATCATCAGTGTACTGCCCACATATTAACCTGAACCAAAAGGAAGAACAACAACCCTACCCCATTCTATTTGGATGAGCAACCCACTTATATATCATTTACTTCAAATTAGCTCTTTTCTTTCCTCCATTAGTTTCACTATAGCAGATGGTACCATGTAAGTATTACTATTTGCTGCTGACACCCTATATTCCCTTCTGATGACCAGCTGCGTCTTTTGGGCTTCAGTTCTCGCAGGTCTGCATGTTATTATTCCTTTTTCCAAGTATACTGACTAGGTTGGTAGGTCAAAACATAGGATTAGCAAGAGAATTGTCCTGGATTATTATGCTACATAAAAGAGAGACAGAGAGAGATCTTTATTTTTCATACTGAATAGAAAAATTCACTGAGATGTTTTTAATCTGTTAATGCCTAGAAAGATTTTCAATGTTTTATTATCATTGTCTCCTATATCATGGAGAGAAATAACAAACATAGCAATTATCCAATGAAAAGGAAGTAGATGATTAGAATGAGAGTAGGGAAAATTGATGAAAAGATGATCTTAAATAAGCAAGAGATATCTGTTGCACATGTGAAAAGCTTGGTCTTTGGGAAAAGAAACATCACCCAGTCTATAGAAACAGCAGGGAAGATGAAGGTATGAGCTCTAAGGAAAGAGATTGGTAGATGTGGTAGTGAAAACACAAAGGATTTCTCTTCTGTTTTATGTTTCCAGGGAGTGATAAAGTCCATGGGAGCATGGATGGGAAGGAAATATTGGATATTGGAAGAGACAGAGATGCAGTTGCCTGGGAGACTGGCAGAGTGAAGGGACCAGGCAATGTTATAGGACTTGTGCACAGCATAAAGGACTGACTTGAGGTTAATGAGTCTAAATTTAAAATGATTCTTGTCAGCAGGGCTGGTTTTCAACAATCACACTAAAAAAATATATGTGATGGACTACAGTTTAGGTAAGAAACGATGCAGAACTCAAATAGGCAGATCCATGGTCAAAAAGAGACTTTGACTTACCTCAAAATAGTGGTGTGTAAATGCATTGCTATATTTTAATTAAAATTTAAATATAGGTGAATTATTTCTAAGACTTCTTGTTTTAACTAACAATTGATGATCAGGGGCACCTGAGTGGCTCAGTAGGTTCAGCGTATGCCGTCTGCTCAGGTCATGATCCAGGAGTCCTGGGATCCAGCCCGGCATTGGGCTCCCTGCTCAGGAGGAAGTCTGCTTCTCCCTCTGCCTGCTGCTCACCCTGCTTGTGCTTTCTCACTCTCATTCTATCTCAAATAAATAAATAAAAATCTCAAAAAAATATGATGATCATGTACCACTGAGAAATGCCTTCAATAAACAAGCTCCAAGAAAATTCAAGGTGCAGAAGTTTCAGTTTTAGGAATTAATGAGTATTCAGACAGAAGCATCTTATACTGACAACAGGCCATAAGAAGTCATATTTTAAAATATTATTTAGATTAGTAACATAAATGTAAAGGATATCAGAATAAGCTTAATAAGAGACACATTGGGGAAACTACTTAAAAAATTCAGTAGTAAAATTAAAGTAACATTTAATATTAAGTGAGATAAAATTTTCTATAATGTGATAACTATATTTTACAAAATGTCAATTTTTTCTCAAATTAATTGTTTTCATGAAATTTGATTGAAATTTCCAATTGTGTTTTTTATTAATTTTTTATTGTTGTGGGAAAATGTACATAACAAAGAATTATTGCTTTAACCATTTTTAAGTATAAATGTCTGTGTAATAAGCCCATTCACATTGTTGTGTGGCTGTCACTACCATTCATCTCCAGAACCTGTACAATTTCCTCATTTGAAACTCTCATTAAATAATAATTGCCCATTCTCCCTTGCCCCAATCTCTAGAAAACACCATTCTACTTTCTGTCCCTGATGTTGACAGCTCTGAGTACTTCATGTAAGTTGAATCATTCAACATTTATCCTTTTCTGATTGGCTTATTCTACTTACCATAATGCTTTCAAGGTCCATCGATGTTGGAGCATGTATCAGAATTCCCTTCCTTTTTATAGCTGAATAATATTCCATTGCATATATCTGTTCCATTTTCTTTATATATTCATCTGTTGATGGACACTTAGGTTGCTTCTATATAATGGTTATTGTGAATCTTAATATTTGAAAAATGAAATGTTTACTCAAAAGGAAAAGGTTAGCTTATATAAATATTCCCTGAGTAACTGATTTTTTTTTACTTGAAATAAACATTATTTTGAATTGTTCCTATTCACAAATACAAATACAAATAGATGCCCATGAAATATTAGACCACATGTCAGGTGAAGGAAAATCTATGTGATAGGGAAATATTCTCAAATTAAATGTCAGGGGAAAATCACAAAGAAAATTATCAATACTTTGACAATATGGATTTTATAAAAGTCTTCTTTCAAGCATTATGGTAACAAATATCAAGAACCTCATAATCATTTATATAACACTGCCCAATAATTCTACTTCCAGATATAAATTATAATACAATAATATGAATTCATTACCATTTTGGATGCCTTTTCTTTCTTTCTTTTTTTTTTTTTTCTTTCTAACCCCCTGACTGCTATAGCAAGGATTTCTGGTACTATGTTGAATAAAAGTGGTGAGAACGGGCATCCTTATTCTTGATCTTAGAGGAAGAGCACTCTGCTTTTTATCATAAAATTCATGTTAGCTGAGGATTTTTGAAGTATGGCCATTATTATTCCCTTGAAACCCACTTTGTTGAGAATTTTTATCATGGATGGATGTTATACTTCATCAAATGCTTTTCTGCATCTGTTGAAATGATCTTGTGGTTTTTATCCTTTCTTTTTTTGAAGTGACATATAACATTAACTGATTTGTACATTCTGAACCACTCCTGCATTCCTGGCATAAATCTTACTTGGTCATGGTAAATAATTTCTTTTAATGTAGTATTGAACTCAGTTTGCTAATATTTTGTTGAGGATTTTTGTATCTATGTTTATCTGAGATATTGGCCTGCAGTTCTCTTTTTTGGTGGAGTCTACCTGGTTTAGGTATCAGGGTAATAGTGCCTCATAGAATAAATTTGGAAGTTTTCCTTTCTTTTCTGTTTTTTTTTTAATAGTTTGAGAAGAATAAGTATTAATTCTTTAATGTTTGGTAAAATTTTCTAGGAATCTATTTTTTCCTACATTGCCCAATTTGTTGGCATATAATTTTTCATAATATTCTTTGTATTTCTGTCATGTGGGGTGTTATTTTTCCTCCTTCCTTCTGATTTTGAGTCCTCTCTCTTTTTTTTCTTGATGTGTCCGGCTAAAGGATTATCAATTTTGTTTATCTTTTCAAAAAACTAGCTCTTGGATTCATTAACCATTTTTTTTTTTTTAGGATTTTATTTATTTATTTGACACAGAGAGATCACAAATAGGCAGAGAGGCAGGCAGAGAAAGAGGGGGAAGCAGGCTCCCTGCTGAGCAGAGAGCCAGATGTGGGACTCAATCCCAGGACCCTGAGATCATGACCTGAACTGAAGGCAGAGGTTTAACCCTCTGAGCCACCCAGGTGCCTCTGGATTATTAATCTTTGTATAGCTTTGGGGTTTTTTTAAGTCTCTATATCATTTATTTCTGCTCTAATCTTTATGATTTCCCTTCTAATTTTGGGCTTTGTTTGTTCCTTTTCTCTCTAGCTCCTTTAGGTGTAAGACCAGATTGTTACTTGAGGTGTTTTTTTTTTCTTGTTTTTTGATGTAGGCTTGTATTGCTATAAACTTCCTTCTTAGAACTGCTTCTGTGGCATCCCAATGGTTTTAGACCATTATATTTCCATTTTCATTTGTCTCCATGTGATTTTTATTTCCTCTTCAATTTCCTGATTGATTCTTTGTTTAATAGCATGTTGTTTAGCATCCATATATTTGTGTCCTTTCTAGATTTTTTTTCTTATAATTGACTTCTAGTTTCATACCATTGTGGGCAGAAAAGATATCTGTAATCATTATTTTAATTAAGTGGGTTCATTATATCCTCTAGTTTTATGTTTCCTTAAGAGATTCTCCCAAGGCTCTTTGGAACAGTGTGATAAACAACAGAGGCTTTCTCTCAGTCTTGATTTTAGAAAGTATAGTTTACCAATCCTTAAATGCCTAGTCATATGAGCAAAGGGACAACTGGACAAACTGAATGAGTGCATTTTTATGTATAATAAAGCTTACTGTCAATGTGTATACAGATGGATTCTGAATGGAGATAGACCATAATTGAGTTTTTATTTATTTTTTATTTTTTATTTTTTTTTAAGATTTTATTTATTTGACAGGGAGAAACACAGCCAGAGGGGGAACACAAGCAGGGGGAGTGAGAGAGGGAGAAGCAGGCTTCCTGCCGAGCAGAGAGCCAGATGCGGGACTTGATCCCGGGTCTCTGGGATCATGACCTGAGCTGAAGGCAGTCACTCAACCAACTGAGCCACCCAGGCGCCCCCATAATTGTGTTTTTTAATATCAAAGCATGAGTGCCAAAACAAGAAGACAGTTTAACAATTTGTCAGTCTATGTCAAAATAACTATGAAGAATATTATGATTTTCAGGTAATATAATATCTCAGGAAGAAAGGCAGAATAAAGTTGTATGTGTTCCCATCCTTAAGGAGCTCTCAAACATCCAATTACATTATCTCCTAGTAGGATTAAAACAGAAAGCAAAGCAACAACAAAAAACAATGCCTAGTCCATATAAAGTACAGTCAGATGTTAAGAAATGTTCAATAGACACACAAAAAATTTCGGATAAAATATGAACACAACATAATACCATATGGCAAATGTACTCTACTGCACAGATGGCTCATAGAAACTTACTGAAGATGGTGTGGAGATTTACTATATTCACAAAAGTTAGGGTACATATATTGCAGCAATACAAAGAGAAGACTAAATAGTAAAATGAAAAAAAAAAGTGTAGAAAAACAGGCCATCATAAAGGAGATGAGAATAGATGTGTATCAGGAGAATAACAATATAATGGCTTGAAAACATTTTATTTTAAATTAATTGCAACTCACATCACATGACTTAAAGATGAGAATATTGAAGCCATATTACAGATGACAGCAAATGAAGAGTAATGAGCAAGTAATCAATTCAGATTATTAAATTAATAAATTGCTACAACATGGTATGATGACCGAGAATAGTTTAAGGGTGATACTTATCTATTATAATAAAATTGGATACATTGCTTAAAATATGTGACAGAAGTTTTATTGTTTTAAACATAGTTATCTTTTTAAAATTGTCTTGAGAAATGAAAAAATACATTCTATTTAAGATGATAAAGTAGTACAAAAAATCCCTAATGAAGATCATAGGTAATATCCTAGTAATTAATGAGGCAGTTAGGTACACAGGCATCCTATTTATGGACCTCTGATGAAAAGTAACTGATAGTCTTTTTTTAATCTACTGAAAATGATATGGTGCATTCCATCTGCTTCACCAATTGTGTTGTCAATTAAAAATCATATTCATTATGTGTTCTACCATTTCTATTTAACAGTTGTCTGGCTAACAAATGCCTCTAAAACATAATGTTGTTTTTGCACAAAGCAAAATTTAAATCAATTCATTATGTAGTTAATGCACATAGAATCGGATATTTAAGGACCCTAACTTTTCAGAAAAGATTGATATATAATTGTAATATTTTATTGGCTTAAAATATATAAACTTATTTAATGAAAATGCATGCTCATAAGAAATAAGAGTATAGGAGTGTATTGAAGGAAGAGAAATAATCACTTTCTTGACATCTTATTCACCCACTTCACCATTTTCACTTCCATAGGTAATAACTGCTAACCATACCTTATGGATACTTCGAGAAATTTTTTATTCACAAGAAAATTCTATGTGTGTGTGTACATTTGGGTGTCTTACCTTGAAAAATATATTCATATTTACTTATACATGTAAATACAGATCGAAGAACATAAAAATCATATATGTCTACTTATTTTAAATTTCTATATCTTGTTGTACCTTATAGTTATGCCATAATTGGTTTTACTATTTCAATAGGCAGGGACTTACATAGATTCAGTTTTGCAGTATTATAAATAATGCTGCAATGAACATCTTGGCATGAGTATCTGTGGTAATTGTGTTACTCCATCTGTAAAGTGGTTAAAATGGAATCTATTTATCAGATGTTACGCACTTATATACACTGCCAAGCTGCCTTCCAAAATGACTGACTCAATTTATATTCTTATCATTTTTCAACACCCTTACAGTTTTCTCTGCTTCCATTCTCCAATTTTCCATTTGACATAGCAATCACTTTAAAACATAGCTTTGTCACTTCTATGTTCACAATTTCCCAATCCTTTTCTACTGTATGTGCTCAGGCTGCCCACAGAATACCACAGAACAAGTGGCTTAGAAAATAGATGTTTATTTTATCAAAGTTCTGGAGGCTGGAAGTTCAAGAGCAAAGTTTTGGCAGCGTTGGTCTCTGGTGAAACCTTTCTTCCTGATTTTCTAGGCTATCTTTTCATTGTGTTTTAATGGACTTTCCTCAGTGGGTACATGAGAGATCTTTGTTGTCCTTTCCTCTTCCTAAAAATCATATCAGATTAGAGTCCACCCTTATGGTCTCATAATGACCTCCTCAGCCTCTAGTTATAAAATAAATAAGTCATGGGGATTTAATGTATAGCATGGTGACTATAATTAAAAATATTCTATTATATATATGAAAGTTACTAAGAGACTAGATCTTAAAAGTTCTCACTAAAAGAAAAAAATTAACTATGTGTGGTGATGTTAACTAAGCCTGCTGTGGCAATCATTCTACAACATATACATATAGCAAATCATTTTATTGTACAACTAAAACTAATACAATATGTAGGGATTCATAGTGTCTGGATAGATAAGATTTAAGTGAAATACGTCTCCCATGGTGAGACCGATTGAAAAGCAAAGGGGGAGTGCCTGGAACGTTCGGTCGCTGTTAAAATTCTCGAGCTGAAAGCAGCCAAATCTTTACTGTGGCTCAACACTCTCATCGAAGGTGTAAATGTTTAACTTAGATGAGAAACACTCTCACCTTATGGTCATGTATTCATCATACCCTTAGCCTGCATACCAGTCGTGAACACCATTTTCTTCAATCATGCATTGCCCCAGATGTCTAGATCTTGATTATTAAAGCCTAATATTCCTTTCTATTTTTCTGCTCTTACCTGATATATTGATAAGACTTGCAATAAAAGCAGAGACTAAATCTGGTTCAGGACCTTTCACCACTAGAGCAACTGGTCCCATCACCTTCTCCTTTCTTCTATTTAGGTGTCTGGAGTATTTTTCCATTCGCTGCCTCAGGGTCTGCTGGTCAAACCCAGCAATAATATTATGTCTATTGTATGTCAATAGAAAAATTAATTAAAAAATTAAAAACCAACTATCCTGAGGCTGCCATACTGTGAAGAAGCCTAAGCCATAAGAAAGAACCACATGCATGAATGGGACTAACGGGTATTATGTTAAGAGAAATAAGTCAGTCAAAGACAATACCATATGATTTCACTCACCTGTGGAATTTAAGACTCAAAACAAAAGAATATGAAGGAAGGAAGAAAAATACAGTAAGATGAAAATTGAGAGGGAGGCAAACCGTAAGAGATGCTGACTCTAGGAAACAAACTGAGTATTATAGGAGGGGAGATGGGTGGGAGGAAAGGATAATTGGGTGATGGGCATTAAGGAGGGCACTTGATGTAATGGACACTGGGTTTTATAAGCAACTGATATTATTGCTAAATTCTACCTCTGAAACTAATAGAAGAGGAAGAAGAAGAAGAAGAAGAAGAAGAAGAAGAAGAAGAAGAAGA
>PITA01033085.1:0-13172 GCA_004023965.1 Spilogale gracilis | reverse complement strand
ATTGATACAGTTTCACCTTATTTGCTTTTTTAACTTTTTTCTATTTTTACTTTTAAAGTTTCCATTTTAAACTTAAAAATTCATTCTCACGGTTTTTGTTCTTTTAATTTTTAACCCACTTTTTATCACAACGTGATACTCAATACAACACTCCATAACAATTTTTTACCTTGAAATTTTTCCAATAGATTCCTGTATTTTCTGTTGTTGTAGTTGCCTCTTGTTTGCTTGTTTTATCTGTTTTTTTCCCTTTCTTCTCTCTTCTTTCCTTTATTTTTTCTTTTACATATACATATAGTTATAAGCTTCAAGGTAATCCTACATCCCTATTCAATACTACCCCTATATACAACCAGTTCTAACCTCCCTATATTTTTAGAAAGTGGGCTCCTCCAACAATAATAACAAGACAAACTCGGGAGGATCTGAAATACTTTCCTTGCCCACAAGGAGTGTATGCCCTCACCTTCCCACTGTAGTCTGTCAGTGTTTCTGTGTAATGGTTTTTGCTTTTGTATTATATAAATACTGGTCTTGGGGGTAATTCAGGTGGGGCTTCCCTTTTTGATCTCTTACTCTTGATAGCCTTTTTCTTTACTCTGTAGTAGTTTTGTACCATATAAATCCTGCCACCGGGCCCCACTCTGGCAGGGCTTTCTTTTCTTGCTTCCTTTCTCCCTTTCTCTTTTTTCTTTCTTCTTCCTTTTTGGTTGTGAATTCTGATTGCTCCAAAACCTTCCAGCTACCAATTCACCTGGATAGTGGCTGATATATTTAGGTATACACCCTCTAAACCACTCCTCGCCACAATGACTCGGAGGAGGAACAACCAACAGAAGAAGAACCCTGAGACTGCAACCCCGGTCACAGAATTACTGGAAATGAACATAAACAATATGACAGAAATGGAATTCAGGGCAGCAATCGTCCAAGCAAAGGCTAATTTGGAAAAGAACATTAGTCTCAAAATGGAAGCTCTAATAACAGAAGTGAAAGCTGAGGTTAGAAAGGTTATTAATGAGATGCAGTCCAATTTAAATATGCTAACAGCTAGAGTAAGTGAAGCTGAAGATCATATCAATGATTTAGAAGACAGATGGATTAAGAAGGAGGAGCAAGAGAAGTCTTGGAGCAAACAGCTAAAATCACATGAAAACAGAATAAGGGAAATAATTGATGCCATAAAACGCTCCAATATCAGAATTATTGGAATTCCCGAAGGAGTTGAGAGAGAGAGAACCCTAGAAGATATTGTTGAACAAATCATGGATGAAAATTTCCCAAATATGGGGAATGAAACAAATTTTCATGTCCTAGAGGCAGAGAGGACACCCCCCCCCCAAGATCAATGAGATCAGAAAAACCTCCAGGCACATAATTGTGAAATTTGTGAATCATAAAACCAAAGAATATGTCTTAAGGGCAGCTAGGGGAAAGCGATCCCTTACGTATAGAGGGAGGACCATAAGAATTACGTCAGACCTTTCCACAGAAACCTGGCAAGCCAGAAAGGGCTGGCAAGACATATTCAGGAAATTACATGACAAAAATATGCAACCAAGGATAATGTATCCAGCAAGGGTGACTTTCAGAATGGAAGGAGAAATAAAGAGCTTCCAGGACCGCCAAAGTCTAAAAGATTATGCAACCACCAAACTAGCACTACAAGAAATACTAAAAGAGGTTCTATAAAAGAGAAATGAACACAAGAGTGACACAGAACAGAAATTTACAGAGGTAATCTATAGAAACATAAACTTCACAGGCAACATGATGTCAGTACAAACATATTTATCAGTAATCACTCTCAATGTGACTGGCCTAAATGCTCCAATAAAAAGGCACAGAGTTGCAGACTGGATAAAATGACAGGACCTGTCCATATGCTGTTTACAATAGACACATTTTGAATCTAAAGACACTTCCAGATTGAAAGTGAGGGGATGGAGGACCATGTTTCATGCCAACGAACCCCAAAAGAAAACTGGGGTAGCGATTCTCATATCAGACAAATTGGATTTTAATCTAAAGACTGCAGTCAGAGACACAGGGCACTACATCATTCTCAAAGGGTCTATACATCAAAAAGATCTAACAATTGTAAATATTTATGCCCCCAACATGGGAGTAGCCAACTACATAAGCCAACTGTTAAGCAAAATAAAGAATCATATTGATACAAATACATTAATTGTAGGAGATCTTAACACACCACTGTCAGCAATGGACAGATCATCTAAACAGAAAATCAACAAAGAAACAAAAGCCTTGAATGACACATTGGACCAGATGGATCTCATAGATATATTCAGAACATTCCACCCTAAAACAGCAGAATACTCATTCTTCTTGAGCGCACATGGAACTTTCTCCAGAATAGACCACATCAGAACTCACAAATCAGGGCTCAACTGATACCAGAAGATTGAGATTATTCCCTGCATATTCTCTGACCACAATGCCATGAAACTGGAACTCAACCACAACAAAAAGTTCAGAAGAAAATCAAACACTTGGAAGCTAAAGACTATCCTGCTCAAGAATCTGTGGATCAACCAGGAAATCAAAGAATTGAAACACTTCATGGAAACCAATGAGAATGAAGATACATCAATCCAAAACCTATGGGATACAGCAAAGGCAGTCCTAAAGGGGAAATTCATAGCCATCCAAGCTTCACTCAAAAAAAATTGAAAAATCCCGAATATATCCACTCTCATTACACCTTAAAGAACTGGAAAATCAACAAAAAATTCAACCAACCTCTCACACAAGATGGGAAATAATTAGGATTAGAGCAGAGATGAATGAATCAGAAACTAGAGATCAGGTCATGCATGATTCCAGGGTTCTGGGATTGAGTCCCATATCAGGCTCCCAGCTCCATGAGGAGTCTGCTTCTTCCTCTGACCTTTTTTCCTCTCATGCTCTCTCTCACTTTCTCTCTCTAAAATGAATAAATAAAATCTTTAAAAATTCACAAAAATTAACCCAAAATGGATTGGAAACTTGAATCTAAAACTGTAGCTTTCAGAAGAAAAATAGTAAGTTTCTTGGCATCAGTCTTAGCAGTGGTTCTTTAGATCTGACTCTGAAAGCAAAGGTAATAAAAGCAAAAATTAACAAATGGGACTACATCAAACTCAAAAACTTCTGTACAGTGAAGGGAATCATCAATAAAATGAAAAGGCAACCTGTGGAATGGGGGGAATATTTGCAAAAAATATAGGCCATAGGGTTTAATATCTAAAATACATAAAGAACTCCTACAACTCATTACTGAAAAAACCAAACCATCTATTAAACAGGGCTTAAACAGACATTTTTATAAAGAAGACATATAACTTGGCCAATAGGCACATGAAAAGATGCCCAGCATTGGTAATCATCAGGGAAATGCAAGTCAAAACCACAATGAGATATCACCTCACACTGGTTAGAATAGTTAATATCAAAAAGTAAGAAGTAACAAGGATGATGAGGATGGGGAGTAAAGGGAACCCTTGTATACTATTGGTGGGAATGTATATTGGTATAGTCACTATGCTAAACAATATGAAGGTTCTCAGGAATACTACTAGAAGTACTGTATGATCCAGCAATTCCACTTCTGGGAGGGTATTGAATATAGCTTTGCATTCTCCTTGGCAAACCCTATCCAGGACTATGCCACCCGTCAGAATTTATATGAAGAGCTACAGAAGCTACTTTTTTGAAACCTAAACCTGAGAAGACATAAAAAGTAAACCAGACTAATTTCTCTCATTATTATAGATATAAAAATACTAATAAAATAATGCAATTGAAAAGATGATACATATTAAATGTGTGTCACATTGTGACCAAGATTTTATTTCAGGGTTAAACAGACAGACGGTCAGTATTAGAAACACATAACTCACTTTATCAATATATCAAAGAAGATTAAATGTAATTATTTTAATATAATGCCAAGTATATTTGATAAAATTTAACATTAAAACCAGATATAAACATTGTTTTCTAAAAATACATTTTCTTAATGTGATAAAGCCATTACTCAAAAGTTAGTAAGGTGTTCCCAACAGAATCAGAATTCTCCAATTCGATAGTGGATAAAATAATGCTACATTTCAGAGTTACTGTGAGAAGAAAAAATAGTGAAAATAACTAATAAGTATAAATGAAATAGATGGAAGTAATGAAATCAAGTATATGTCCTTTCACTAAATGTGATTGTAGAGATTTTTCTTATTACACACACACACACACACACACACACACACACACACACACACGCTCACACACTTGAATTATTGGCAATTTGCTGGTATGAAAGACAGGATCTTTAAGCTTGAGTATCACACTGTATTTGATCCAGAGATACTCATCGCACATCATAAAGGCTCCATAAATGTTATAACATGCATGCTTCTTTGGTTAAAGGCATATAATCATAAGAGCTTTAAATATGTATGAAACTATGGGTTACTTTATCATTATGAGTATTATTAAGATTATTAATTATCTAAATAGAGACATAAGTTCAGTACACACCAAGGATATATTGATACATCTTTCATGTAGATGAGTTATGAATGATGTAGTATGTAATGACCAGGTAGAGGCTAATTTTTACTGGCCAGAAAATAATTCCTGAAACACATATTCTTACTTTTTGGAAAAATTCCTTAGAAAGGCATTTACAAAGTTAATAGTTTATATCATCTTCTTGTCCTATAAAATGCTTGAGAAGTCTTAGGTCAAGCTGTTAGGTTTTGAGAAAAAATTTTAAAAAGATAAACCACATATCTCTGACATAATGAAAAGACCAATGAGAGATAAAAGAACTGCTAAATTGAGTAAGTTTCTCCAACAAAATATTTACAAAGCAGAGCATATGCTTATGAAATACAAAATTCAGACATTCTTTAAAAAACATTCTCTGACATCAAATTACTTATATGGCTGATTTGTTCATTTCTGATGCAACCTATGTCTACTCATGTTCTCTTAACTATTCCCTTTCATAGGCATTTCCTTTCCTTTATAACACTTTCCACAATTGTAGATTAAGTTTTTATGAGGTTTTTTTCAATGTCTACTTCTCTTACTAGACTCTGAACTTAAAAAGAACATGTTGGTTTGTGCACAGTTGTAATCTAAAAGTTAGCAGAGGGCTTGGCACAGAGTAGTATTTCATCCACATTTACTGATGGATGAACCAATAAATATACGAAATGGTCAAGTCAGTAAATTGAAATGTTAATATATTTAAATAATTAGATTGCTCCCCAGATAGTCTTCATCCCACCATTATTCTTTGGTGATTGACAGATTAAAATAAAGAGATTGCTTTTATGAATACTAGGACCACACAAAATTGCTGGTACCAGGATGGAATAATTTTTTATTAAAACAGCATGGATGAAAGAGTGACTACCTAGTGTGTTTAGGCTGGGCATTAGTATGATGACCATAATTATGAGTTGGGTCTGACAGTTGGTTTAAGTGTTTATTTTTAAAAAGATCCTGAAAAATTCATGACAACTACAGAATAATTAAGTGGCTAAACCCATGCTATGGAAGGAGAACTGTGTAGAATAGCTATAATTCATATTTAATGTGGTTTTGATACTTTTTTTCAAACCCTCCCCATTAGAATAATGGACCTGTGGTATAAGTGAGCATTTCTTCAAATATTAGGAGGAAGCCTTTCCTTTTCTATCATAATTTTACTTTGATATTCTCCAGTGTTCTACTTCTAAGTTCTGCGTTATCTATTGCCCAACTTTAGCAGAGCTTTTGTACAAATTACAAGCAATTCTTTGTCTTCTTTTGTAAATGCTCAAATTTATACACATCAAGTTCTAGGTACATAGTTTTTATTAACTATATTTCTGTAACTCTAGATTTCACCAATCTGAACTACATAAAAAATATATGGAAGTCCTCAATATTCTTTCAAAGATCCTTGCAAGTTAGTTGGCTACTTAGGAATGGTTCTTATGAATTTTGCTGTGATCTCTTGGCCTGTCTTTATATGTTTCCTATTGCAAGGTGCTGCAGTGGTGGAATGAAAAGGAGTTTATTTTCTCCCCTTTCCTTGGCATTTTGGTTAGAAAAAAGAGAGCATCTTTAGGACTGACTGTCATCTGAATATTGCTCTGATTTAAAATATGCCTTGGATTTTGTTTTTATTCAGGTCTAGAAAGGCCAACAGATCAGGAGATGATGGTTTGTTACCTTGTTACTCAGAATTCCCAAGAGGATGGGGAATGCCATGTCATGCAGAGCCAATGAGGAAGCACCAGGGTTGGTCAGGAAGCAGAAAGAATGAGGGGAAGTCATTGGTCAGAATCTTTATTGTGGTTTCCATGGGAAGGAATAGGTGAGGCAGGGTAAGCAGTTTAGCAGGCTCGAAAAGGACTAGACAGTTTGAATAATTTTGGCAGTCTTTGAGCTGTCTGGGTATTTCCTAATTTTCCAGTTTCTGGCCTAGAGGTGATTTAGAGCAGGGGGAATATTGGCTTGGTGTATGGGAATTAAATAAAGAAGGTGGTCAGAGATATGGGCTCTGGATGGGCTGGTTTGAAAATCAAAAGTGTAGCCTTGTTAAGTTGTTTGCTATTTCTAAGAACTGGAGTCATGTGAGGGTCAGTTTCTTCCCAGTCAGCAGGACCCCAGATGCCAGAAATAAAGAAAATAAGAAAATGTAATAATTATATGCTCCTTCACTACATACAGCAATTGCAATGTATTCCTAATCTGCAAGTCTCCTCCCTATCACACATATCACTACCGGCTGCAACAGATTTATCTTTTAATTCTTTCATGTCCATTATACATCAGTTTCATGCCCATGACTCAGATATAAAAGATAAAATATTATAATGCAGTCAACCTGGCTATATACTTTATGTAGACTGATAAAAAATAATTTTAAAAAATCAAATCTTAAAAAGAAACCAAAAGCATTTAAGTTATTGCTTCTGTCAGTATGTAAAATCATCAGAGTCATTTTAGTTTCTTATGCTCTAGGAGTTCTGACCTATGGATCTAAAGAGCAAATTCTTCTTCACAGTCCTTTGATGAGCTCAAATGGGATGAATTTAGAACACTTAGCATAGAGCCAGGCTCACATTAGATGCTCAGTAAAGGTTAGTTCCTTTCCCCTTTCAGCCTAACTAACTTTTTAACATCAGCAACCCAAACATCATAAGTATCTGGCATCTACTTGACAGTTAGTACTCTTTAAAAGAGCAGATATTCTGAAAAACATTAACAACGAAAGGTACAGTTTCCTTGAATCTTTTTTCCTTAATTGTTTTTATATATTAAGCATCGTAAGCTTTTTAAGAGGATAAAAGTTTCTGCAACTCCAAGAAGTAGAGAAATTTATATAGTTAAGTTGTTTAATACTCTTCAATTTACATTTAATGTCTATGTGCTTATTTACTTACATATAAACAACTCTAATTTCCTTTCATATCAATGACTGGCTTAATGAATAGATTGTTTATTATCTCCCATGATGCAGTCTCTAAATGTTTTCTTATAAATCTCTGAATATTCTAACATTTGCATGACTGTCTCTCTTTAGTATCTTAATTTAGTATCTGGAAGTCTGGAAAAAGAAAAAGATATTAAACAATGCCCTTCATTCCTTTTAATAGCATGGCCACAAATGCTCATTTTGCTATAACGTCAAAATGATGAATCACTGCTGTACTTAGTCATATATTTGCTGTGGCAAATTAGGAATCTTCGGATGTGAAAAACCACATTAAGCTTACTTCAAACAAGCTTCCTTAGTCTTTAATTTGAACTGTAATGGAACAACTAGTGTTAGCAATAAGAAGTCACTTCGAAATGATGTTATAGGAATGCTACTCTTCCGTTCATGATGGGACCTAAGATAAATGGAGTTCTTTAAATCTCCAAACCTCATAACCAAATACTATTCGAAAGCCAGTTCTCTAAAAGGAATACATAATGAAGTACACAGTCTACCTAAGAAAGGAAGTTATGATTGTCTATATTTTAGTTTAATATTTTAGGAATTAGGATAAAATCCTAAAATTCATCATATTTGATATATCATCTGTAATAAAAACACAATTGTAGATGAATACTTTATATCCAACAATTTTTATAAATTATTTTATATATAGTAAGCTAATTACAAAATCTTTTTACATGTTGGTTTTCTCTTGAGTGTCCATATGGGCTAGACCTTGAAGATATTTAATTTCTAAAAATTGTAAAAAAAAATTTTATGTGCTGCCTCTCTTTCCTCTGTCACTCTGTTTTTCTCTCTCTGCCTTGATTATACAGTAAGTTAATAAAATAGAAACTGTAGTTTGATTTGTCCAATGAAAATAAAATTTGTTTCATTCTTATTTTCATTCCTAATATTGCTTGACCAGTGTTCTTACAAATGACAGAAGATGAGCTGGCTAACAGAGTTTGGTTGAAACAAGCTACAGGAATTTGAGCTGCAGGAATCTTTATAAACATTTAGTCTAAGTTCTAATTTTGGAGTTGGGACAGAAAGTGTGATTAGGAGATGGCATTTATTTAAGAGCGTTGGGTTATTTAATGGTGAAACAGTCCTCATGATTTCAAGTCCAGTATTTTTATCTACTAAACTCAACTGTTAATATCATCACTACTTATTCCAAGTGCTGAAGAAAGAATGCTGCTCTGTGGCAGTGGGTATAACTGTAAGGGCTGTCTGGGTTGGCAAATGAGGAATTAACATTTCTACATCAGGTCCCTATTAAAAAAAAAAATCTGTGGCTCTATCAGCCTGCAAGTTGTTCACTGTCTGTAACAAATAAGTTCAATTATTTGATCAAAATGGCTAGCCACATCAATCCAAAAACATTAAAGTAGAAAAATCCTTAATTTGACTTATTTTAAAACTTAACTGTCTTTTGATTTATTTAAATTCATATAAAAATAGTATAAACTTAGAGATAGTGGGCTCTATGAAATTATTTCTGTAGTTTCCTAAATCATTTTTAATTTTAATTTTAACTTATGAAATGGAAGAGTGAACAGTTGAGATGACTATATTAACAATTAGAACATTAGCAAAGAACATTTTTGCTTCTGCTAGAGAAAAATTCCATATTTTTCTTGTTTCTAAAATTCTATTTCTATCTTAATTTTTTAGTGACAAGGTTAAATTAAAACAAAGCAAAACACTGGAATTCCAAAAAGAGAGATGGTGCTACACTTTTCTTTAGTACTAGATACAAAAATGGAAAATGTTCAACCATTTAATTAAAGATCAATTAGCACCAGTGGAATCCTGATCTAGAATCAAAATTTTCATTTGATTTCATGGTGGAGAATGCTATATAATTCTTTAGCATATGTTACCTTCATAGTGTCAATAAATTATGATATTTGAGCATCTTTACAGATTAATTCAGTATATAGATTTTCATTTTCAAGGTGATTTGTGTCACAAATGTAGTCCTCTTGGGCTCAACTCCCAAAGAATCAGCAAAAGGAAAAAATATTCTCCTCTTTTCAAAACATCTTAAACAGTATTTTTCTGAATGGTAACAGCACTACTGCTTTATACTTCTTCCTTCTTCACAATAGAAAAGAGAGACATTTATGATAAATGCAATCAAATCAAATTATTTATTCATTGAATTACTCCCCGTCTATTTATGCTTGCACTTTTTAGGAATGAATAGAATAATTATTCCTTAGGGAGTCCTAATTTATTTTCAAAATAAAAAATGTATTTTAAAAAATAATTGCAATTACCACTTGGGCATATACAAAGTTTAGCCACAGAGAGAATCCTGAAAAACAATCAGTTTTTATTTATAGTTGATAAGGTAAATTTTTATCCACAATAAATATTTTATTCTGTAAGCATATATTAATAAGATATACAATCCACTTTCCTAGAAAAGAAAAAAAAATCTGCATGTATATGTGTTGTACTTTTTTAAGTCTTTAATATTTACTTATTTTTAGCTACAGTCTTTTTTTGCAACAAAAGGAAGAACTCTTTCATTATAAATGTTAAATATTAAGGTGTCCTTGAAAGAGTTTTAATCTTCAGGAAATTATTTCTTAAGTGAGCTCTTTCCATGTTAGTAATTTTGAACGTGGGGGAAAGAGCAGAAAAGAGATTAGGATCTAGATAAATTTTTTATTATGAACAAAAATCCAAGTATCTCTTGATAGCAAGCTTTGTAGTTGCTATGCAGTCAGGCCAAGAAATTCAATATAAAACGTCAGACTCAATAAACCTCACACAGTTCATGCTAAATTCCCCTAATTGCCAATGAATAGTACACTCCCGCAAAGAAAACCAGAAAGGTCATGCTAAATTACACAAGCTCATGCTGTTCTGCAAATCCATTGTACCTTGCATCTCTGTCTTGTTGTGTCTGCTGTGCAATCTTCTGAACTTTACTCAACTTTACCACCTACTGGTTATTCAATTCTAATCAATAGAAGCAAATATTCACATAGCCTGACCTTCAGTAAACTATAAGAAGGCTGGAAGGGCAAGAGAATTCAGAGAGGAAATAAAATAGTGACCATGTCTTATAAGTCACAGGAATAATTTGATTTTTTGTCTTATTTTAACTGGGGCAGGGAGTAAGAATTGTAAAAAAGGTGGCTTTTAAGTTTGAATAACTTATAGTAGAGCACTGGAAAATGTCCATTAATTCAGTTTTTCATGACTTCTATGCAGTTAGAATATATAAACATGTTACAATAGTAGTAAGGCTTCTTTTTTTAAAAAGCAGGAAGGGATCACTTTCTGTAATTTGTAAGAGAACACCATAAAGATAATTGCAATGTTTCTTTTTTCTTTCATCTTTCAAATCCTTCCCAAAGACCAACTCTTTTATCTAGAACACCTAAAAAGAATGCGTTGAGAAGTGTCTAGGTTGGTCCCCCTTGACCTTCACAATCGTGAAAATGTGCACACAGCAGTCACCCTCACAAGTAAAGAAGTGTTTTGAGAAATATGACAGAGGGAAAGAAAGAGGAACATGGAAAGACAGAAGAGGAGGCTTTTGTTGGTGAAAGACAAAGTTTGCCCTTGGTCAATTCATTTCCTCTTCAGCTTCTCACCTTCTTTCCTTACACCATAGCACTCTTTAATCTCTTCTCCTATCTCTCTCAAAACTGGCTACAACAGAAGCTCTGGAATCAGCCTTTTCAACTTTGTGGTAAATTGAAGTTAGACTGCTACTCTTTTCAAATTATATTTGCATATTTAAACCTAATATGTAATTGTGGAATACAAGATTTGTTTTGTTAAAGGATTTTTTAGGCACCAATAATCAACTACAAGAAGGTTTATTATTTGGGGTTTGTGCAGGAGTATAAAATTATATACTTCAGAAATAAAACTTAGTGAACACTGCATTGATCTACCTTAAACTTCCCTGAAAGCATATAAAACTAATCTTGCCACCTGTAACATCAATTAAGGATTTTAAAGATTAGTAATAAGTTAAAATGAAATAAAATGAAATAAAATTCCAGGATGTAAAAACTGCTGTTTGAATAGGAGATATTAGCATCTCTGAAAAGTCTCTATGCTTGTGAATTGAAAAATTTTATTCACATTCTTTTGGTAAGAGAGGTATAGGAATGAGAGTATTGATTTTCCTGAGTATCTGCTCAGTGCTGAACATTCTCCCAGACACTTTCACATACAATTTTTTTACTGTAATAAATACTTCTTTAAAAAATAGCACAAATTTATTTTTAAAGATTTTGGAAATTAAAGTTTTTTTTAAAAAAATCCTTTTTGGTAGGGTCCTGGGATTGAGTCCCACATTGGGCTCTCTGCTCAGTGGGGAGCCTGCTTCCCCCTCTTTCTCTGCCTGCCTCTCTGCCTATTTGTGATCTCTCTCTCTGTCAAATAAATAAATAAAATATTTAAAAAAATTCTTTTTGGTTATCTGAAATTCTAAAGTAAAACTTTTAGAGACTGTATTAAATTAGTAGCCTTTTAAAGGCATTGCATTTTTGCCCATACATCATTGGGTCTTCCAAATAGAGAAAAATATGTATTGTGGATTGCTTTCTAAGAACCTGTGCGATATTTGCAAACTTTTCTTATTATTTAATTATTTTTAATTTGTAAAAGAGTAAAATTTTTTTTTGAAAAGATTTATTTATTTGACAGAGAGAAACACAGCCAGAGAGGGAACACAAGCAGGGGGGGTGAGAGAGGGAGAAGCAGGCTTCCCGCCGAGCAGGGAGCCGGATGTGGGACTCGATCCGGGGTCTCGACCTGAGCCCAAGGCAGTGGCTTAACCAACTGAGCCCCTCAGGCGTCCCATGAGTAAATTTTTTAAACATGTAATATATTGGGAGGAAAATTGTATTCTTTTTTCCCAAACATTTGTGATTTCATTAGTACTATTGATGTGTGGGTCCTAGAATAGTATTCCATTTGCCCATCTTATGGAATTGGTGTTGATTTAAGTAACTCCAGAGAGTGACTTTATACAAAAGAACAAAGGCTTCTAACCATAGAGTAAAAGCAGGCAATGGGCCCTAAAAACTCCAGGTGTGCTACATGGAGAATGATGTAATGTTAAGTGCGCTCAGCAATTGTAGGGGAGGATGCATGATATCAGGTGGTTGTCATACTCCGGGAAAGTGAACAACTATGCTGTTTTGTGTTTTTTGTAAGATTGTATTTATTTATTTGACAGAGAGATACACAGCTAGAGAGGGAACACAAGCAGGGGGAGTGAGAGAGGGAGAAGCCGGCTTCCTGCCGAGCAGGGAGCCGAGCAGGGAGTTGGATGCCAGGCTGGATCCCGGGTCTCCGGGATCATGACCTGAGCCGAAGGCAGTCGCTAAACCAACTGAGCCACCCAGGCACCCGTATAGTGGTTTTTTTTTAAACAAAAAATCTTGTTAAATTAGATATGCTAATTTAACAACATGTTTTGACTCTATGGTCACACAGTGTAGTGGTTGATAACCTACTTGTAACTGACAAGAATATACAATTGGCTTAAATATGTTTATTATGAAGTGATTGGCATTTCAAATTCTCATAGCTTTCACCCATTTTTCCATAGAATGGATTTGTCATATTTATCCCTATTGACTGAAGTCTGATTCACATCCAGATTTTTTAAAAACTTTGGCAAGATATTCTCTTGAAAATAAACCCT
>PITA01033084.1:0-13173 GCA_004023965.1 Spilogale gracilis | reverse complement strand
AAAAAAAAATAAAGTAAGCTCTTGAGAGCAGGGATTTCGTTTGGTAAACTGTTTCTATTAAATATTTCTTATATGGCTTGTTTCCTGTTCTGGTTGTCACTAGTATGTGTGAACCCCAATGGATTTTACAGATGTAACCTATCAGTGTCCTGTCTCCTCCCTACATCTGGTGCTTCACGCCCCAGGGATTTACTTTTGTGCTGCTGCAAGAGCCCCACTGAAGGAGCAGAAGCTCCTTGGAAGTGCAGGTTTTCCTCCTGAGATGAACCTTTTCTAATGGAAGGTAGGATCCAGTAGGTCAGTTTTGCCTCCTTTTGCCTCCCGGTGTGTGCCCCGTGTACTGCTTCTCAGGGATGTTTCCATAGGGTCAAACAGCCAGACTCACACGTGCTGTTGAGTCTGATGTTCTTGGAGGCACTCCTCCTCCTTCCCAGTTTTACTTCCTTTGACCCTCACTCCCACCTCCCCAGATCAAATGCCCTAATTAAGTAAAATACAAAAGCTCCTTGCCTCAGGCTCTGTTTCCTGCTTTAAAATTTGGTGCCAAGAGAGGTCCCAGAAAGCAGAGTCCTGACTGGCATTTGGAGCTGTGCTGTTCACCAGTTCGATGGGAATGAGACCCCCCCTTTACACCGGCAATAAGTGCAGTAGGAATAACTTTGTGGAGACTATGGCTTTATAATGATGAATGTTTTCTCCGAGGTTTATGTGGGATGAAGTGCAGGGAGAAACTGAGGTATTGTGATATGTGGTGACCATGGCTATTGATAGTATAGGGACAATGATGATTATAGGGGTTGTAGAGTGGGCTGGCTTTTTAAAACTCATTAAAGCCTTACAAAATATTTGCACTTGAAGTTGGTCCTAATGGGACAGCTGTTTGAAGTTTGTGCCTGATGGTTGGGTTACAGTTCATTGGTTTTTTTTTTGTTGTTGTTGTTGTTTTTTTCCGAAGTGTGGTTCCCCAAAATAGCAGAGTCAGCCTCACCTGGAGAAATGTAGATTCTCTACTGTATCAGAAACTCTGGGGCAAACCCCAGTGAAGTGTGTTTTTGATAGGTTGCCCAGTTGATTCTGATGCCCACTAAAGTTTGAGAAGCACTGGCCTCCAGTTACAGGGTGTTTTGAGGTGGAGAAACCAGAATTTCTTTGGCCCGGTATTTAGGGAAGGAGTAAAGGGGCTCAGAGAGATGGGCATGTTAGAATGACTTTATTATGTAATGAGTACTACTTTGAGTATGGTCCTTTGGAGGGTGCTGAGGGTACCCCTTCACTGAGGCAGTAAAAAATGCACAGATGATGGGAACACTGACATCTTTAAGAAACTTGGTGGTGACTACAGCCCTCTGGAGGTTGGGGCTAACTATGGGAGATGCTTCTGTGAACTGAGTTCCCTAATATCAATGGGATAATGGGATTCTAGAATGATAGAGGCCAAGTGGTTATACTTAGGGTCAGAAGCAAGTAGTGCCATTACTGTGATATGCAGTAAGGCTGAGGTGACAATGGGATAGGTTGACTTAGAGGAGTGGCTAAAGAGATCAGGGCACTGATGAGGGGCTGGGGTGGCGATTGATTCGTGATAGATTAGGATGTTGTTCAATACAAAAGGCTCATCTTAGCTGCCACAATAGAAAACCACATTCCTCTTCCAGCTGCAGCTCAGGCTGAGTCCACTCTGAATAGAATGCCATACTCTCTCAGGAAGGACCTTCTGGTATAACTATGTAGTGAGTATTTGGTGCCAACTAGTGAGTATTCCACAGACCTTCCCCCCTCAGTGACCTGGGCCATTTGCCAGGTTAACTGTATCCTGGGGAAATGGGAATACCTAGTTAGCTCTGGGGGGGTGGGCTAATATAATAGACCAGAATATTTGCCACACCAACCCCTATCCCTAATAAGTTTTGACTTCCTTATAGTTAGATCTTCCCCATCTCCTGGCTCATATTCCCGAGACTGTTACCAAAAAGAAACACACGATACCTACTAGCTTGTTTCTTCCTTCTACCTAGTCAAAAGAGGGTCTAAAATGATGATTGAGTCACCTGTTTTGTCTTACCTGGAGAGACAGAATTCAGTAGTGTTAGAAATCACAATCTCCCATTGACAAGGTTGGGCTGACCACCAGCACAAAGTTATCTTAATCTCAGTATTTAGCTTAAGGGTGACCTCAGATTCTCTTTTTCCAAATGTAGGAAATCATAACTGCCTGTTCTCTGTTCTTTCTCTCTATACAGCTTGTGGAGATTAGGGCAAGGGAAGTCATTCAAGCAACAGCATGCCTGGGTGGTCTGGTCCTACTCCCCCCGCCCCGGACATTAGGAGAGGGAGCTCTCACTTGTTGCCAGTCCATGGTTTCTTGCATGTGGCGATGTGGACTGGTTGGCAGAAAGTCAAGGTGGTATGGCTACGCCCATGATTACTACCTTCACTGGGCTCACTGGGATCAACAGGTAAAGTGGCAGGTGTGGTGAACCCCAGTAGCATCCAGTCTGGCAACATGAAACCCAAACCGTCCCCTCCAGGTGTCCCTCCTGGTCCTGCTCATCTTCTTGGGGATGGGTTCTTCCTGCCCTCAGTCTCTGACATGCATCTTCCTTCTGTGGTGACAAGATGGGCTGACTTTCTTGGAGTTGTGTGCAGACCATGATGGGCTTCTGTGAGTGGGAAGTCCCTCCTCATTCCATTGATGTTAAACCAATCTGAGTTGTTTTCTGCTATCTTTACACTTTTCATTTTGTAGTAGAAGTCTGTTTTTCTTGGTTTATCTCTGCGTATAGCCACAATTCTTTTAGACATACTTTTGTATTTCCTTTTCTTCTCCATTAATAAAAGTATTTGAAAGAAAAGCCCTAGACACAGACAGACTCTACTGTACATTTCTTTGTTTTCCAAGTTTGGATCACCACCAGTAGAATTCTAAGAGAGTTCCCATTTGCAGATGAAATGGAGGATTTATAAGCCACACAAACAGTGTAGACAGTTGACTGCCAGACTTCTTTGACCAATTTTCCTGGTTAAGTACAGAAGTACAAGTATTGATAGAGCATCTCTTGGGTATTGTGGGCAGTGAGGCAAAGGGTATTAATCTAGCCCTCAAGGATCCCACAGTCCAGTTCAGGAGGGATTCAGGGATATAGAAAAATAGAAAAACAATAGCACCCGATGGGAGACAAATGAAGACCTTTCTGAAGCCCTCACTGGGGCAGTGATGCTGAGGCAAAGTTTTGAAGCAGATAAAGTGGGAAAGCAATTGCTAGCAAGATGAATGGGATGTGACAACCACAGGAAACCACATTCTATCTGCTGGGAAAAACAAGTAGATGGTTCTGCTGGAGTTTAAATTATTGGTGGTGGGGAGTGAAGGGAACAGAAACTGGAGAAACAGGTGGGGCTGGGCACATTGTCTTGTATTCCTAGAAGTGCAGACTCCATTCTCTAGGCCAGAGCTTTTCCAGGTATGGGCCTTGGACCAGCCACACCTGCACCACTGGAGAACTGGTTAGAAATACAGATTCTCAAGCCCCACCCCAGCCACCAAATGAGGAACTCAGGGGGTGTGGCCTGTAATCTTAATTTTGACAAGCTTTCCTGGTGATTCTGATACACATGCCAGTGAGAATCTCTGCTTTCAGGGAGGAAGAACCAAAGCAGATTTCTGGGCATTGAAAACTTGGGACTTTGAAAATACCCTCTTATAACAGTGTGGAAGGAGCATGGGAAAGGATGAGCCTTGTGGCAGTCACCAGATGAGAGGTTGTTCTAACTGTCCAGATGAGGAATGAAGGTGACAGCAAGGACCTAAGGGCTACAAAAAATGGAGGAGCTGCAGAAAAGGGGAGAGGTAAAAAGGTGGGCTCAGAGACCCAGCTGGATGTGAGAACTGAGGGGGAGTCTGGGCCCAGGGACTTCTGCTGCTGTGACTGAGGTTGATGAGGGTGGCCCCGGATGGGCATGCCAGCTAAGCAAGGACCACATAGCCACCAGCATACCCCAGCATCCACAGAGATGCTTGTTAGCTGCTGCTTTCTGGACCTTCATGGTAGAGAAGCAAGAGCTCTTTTCTGAGAGATCTGAGCTATTGACATGAAGATGGCCAATTACCCTGTATAGAATAAAAATGTCGAAAAACCAGGCCTGTTAATGAAAAGAATGTGTAAAGTATGTATACATACACACACACTCACACACACACATTTTAGGGAATTCTGTGGTGCAGTATTTCTCTTTTGACTCCTGACAGTTTTGTGTCTCCCAGGTCCCTGTATAGGAGATGGGATGAGGTGAGTTTCAAAGCTATTAGTACTTTACTACATCTATGTTGATATTGCCTCAGCTTCTGTGTATTTGGACTCCAGCAAACAGTGCACATAAGAATGTCTAAGAATTTTTCTTGGAGTGGGGGGAATGGGAGATCACTTCCAGACTTAAGTATCTCTTGTAAGATTGTTCTAAAATTCAGGCTATAAGCCACAGAGTGTGATTGCATTGTTTATTGTCCTGGAATAGGGCACCCAAGAGTCACATTAGCAGATTGTTTTATTTCCACCAAGTGCCCTATTATAGGTTGAATTATAGGTTGTGTCCGCCTAAAAGATATGTTCAAGTCCTAGCCCCACTCCCTGTGAATGTGACCTTACTTGGAAACAGGTCTTTGCAGATGTAGTCAAGTTAAGATGAGGTCATACTTATTTAGGGTCAGCCCTAATCCATCAGCTGTTGTCTTTATAAGAAGAGGGAAATATGAACACAGACACAGGGAGGATGCCATGTGACTATGGAGGCGGAAATTGGAGTGGTACACCTGTATAGGCCAAGGAACGCCAAGGATTCCAACCACCAGAAGCTAGGAAGAAGTAAGGAAGGATCCTCTCTCTTAGAGACTTTAGAGAGAGCATCTTGTTTTCCAATTTCTGGACTCCAGAACTGGAGACAATAAATTTATTTCCAATAAATCCAAGGAAGATTGCTTGAGCCCAGGAGTTCTGGGCCGTAGCGCGATATGCTGATCGGGTGTCCACACTACGTTCCACATCAGTATGATGACCTCCCGGGAGCAGGGAACCACCAGGCTGCCTAAGGAGGGGTGAGCCAGCCTAGGTTGGAAATGGAGCAGGTCAAGCCATCTAAGTTTTTGGTAATTTCCTATGCAACCCAAGAAACTAATACATACTCCAAACCTTTAGCAGATACAAGTTCCATAATTCCAGAGCAAAAACGGAAAATTAAAATTGAAACAATGACAACAAAACAAGCCAAACCACCACCACCACCAACAACAACAAAAAAACAAGAGAAAATTTTAAACTTAATGCAAGATAGACTCTGTAATCAGGGGAATTAGGGAGATGCAAGAGGAACCTTCTGTGTGAGGAAAATGGATGGTGCCACTTTTTATCCAGATGTCTGAAAGGGCAATACAATTCCTTCTAAGAAGGAAAAATTCTCCATAACTTTCAGGGAAAATAAGGATAGCCAGATAACCTCCCTGCTCTGTGACAGCCTATCACCAAATGAGAGATGGAGAATAATAGGAAAACAGAGATGACATAAAACGGGCCCCAACACGGAGCATTGCTGGATTAACGCCAGCAGCATTTGTGTACATTGTCATGTCAATAAAATTACTGAAATTGAAACTTGAAATTGAACAGAGTATGAAAGAAAGAAGATATTACTCAAGGGACACAGGTCGTAAATATTCACATTAAGGGGAAGTTGTGTGATAGAAAGTTTCTCTGGTTTGTGATGCCGCCAAAATCCAAACAAAGGGGATATAATTTCCCTGTTTCCCTCTGTGGCATTTCTGCAAATTTGAGCACTTGCTTATAATGCAATTTGGCTCCTGAGAAGTGAAATCAAAGTTCAGAGATGCATCAGTAGGTTGGAGTGCATATTCATTTATTGGCATGCCTTGTGGGCCTGCTTTCTCTCAATTAGGAGCTGCGAGCTTGCTTTATTCACCAACAAGAACTGGATAGGAGGAATAAGCTGTAGTTTTTCCATTCTTGGACAAGGAAGAAAGCTGAGACTGAGTATGACTGAGGTCAGCATGGTGGTGTAGCTGGAATTTCTCCTGTCCCCATCTTTCCTCACAATTGATGGATCCCTCCCTGCACGCACCCTACTCACTTGTTCTGCCATCTTAGGCAAAGGTCAGGGTGCACTATTCTCTTGGCTGAATCTGAGAACTGCCACAGGTTGGTTTGCTCCCTTTTAGCCAAGAAAGCCCTTCTGCCAGCTGTTTTCATCTGACATGAGGTGTGACATCCCCACGCCCCATGTGGCAGGGCCTTGGGAATTCTGCTAATTATCTGCACACAGAATAAGCTCTTTTTTTTTTTTTTTAGAATAAGCTCTTGACTTATTGTATGCAGATAGGTTTTTCCTGATGCTCAAACAATTGCCAATATTTCCCCCTGGAGATTATTTTCTACTGAAAGTGTTTGTAGCCTGCTTTAAGTTCAGGCTCTTATAAAAACAAATCAAAATGAAATAAGACACAGCATCTAATTCATCATTGGATACACCTAAAAAAAGGTCCAAAGTTGTCAGACTGGTGAGGAAGACTTGTTTTAGTTTTCCCGGAGAAGTTATTAATATGCTGAACTCAAGATAATTAATTCAGTTTTTACAAAGCAGTAGAATGCAGGTGGCATTATCCTTATTTTAGAAATGAAACTGACATATTGAACTCGAGTTGGAAGAGGCGAGTCTGGTTTCAAAATGGAGGTAAAACTGCCGCCCAGTTGGCCCCAGCCTGACTCCGGCCATCACCACCCCGGGGGGGAGGAGGGCCATGATCCAAAGGAACCAGAGCAGTTGAGAAAACTGTTTATTGGTGGTTTGAGCTTTGAAACTACAGATGATAGTTTAAGAGAACATTTTGAAAAATGGGGTACACTTACAGATTGTGTGGTGATGAGAGACCCCCAAACAAAACGCTCCAGGGGTTTTGGTTTTGTGACTTACTCTTGTGTTGAAGAGGTGGATGCAGCAATGTGTGCCCGACCACACAAGGTTGATGGGCGTGTAGTGGTACCAAAGAGAGCGGTTTCTAGAGAGGATTCTGTAAAGCCTGGTGCCCATCTAACAGTGAAGAAAATTTCTCTTGGTGGTATTAAAGAAGATCCATAAGAATATAATTTGAGAGGCTACTTTGAAAAGTATGGCAAAGTTGAAACCATAGAAGTTATGGAAGACAGGCGGAGTGGAAAAAAGAGAGGATTTGCTTTTGTAACTTTTGATGATCATGATATATTTGATAAAATTGTTGTTCAGAAATACCACACTATTAATGGGCATAATTGTGACGTGAAAAAGGCCCTTTCTAAACAAGAAATGCAATCTGCTGGATCACAAAGAGGTCGTGGAGGTGGATCTGGCAACTTCATGGGTCGTGGAGGAAACTTTGGTGGAAGAGGAGGCTGTGGTGGTGGAGGTGGTGGCAGCAGAGGTAGGTATGGAGGAGGTGATGGTGACAACTGTGGTGGTGGGCCGGGTTATAGTAGGAGAGGAGGCTCTGGTGGTGGTGGACCAGGATATGGAAACCAAGGAGGTGGATATGGAGGTGGTGATGGAGGCGATGATGGTGACAATGAAGGAGGAAATTTTGGACGTGGTAACTATGGTGGTGGTGGGAACTATAATGATTTTGGAAATTATAGTGGACAACAGCAATCAAATTATGGACCCATGAAGGGGGGCAGTTTTGGTGGAAGAAGCTCAGGCAGTCCCTATGGTGGTGGTTATGATCTGGTGGTGGAAGTGGTGGATATGGTCGCAGAAGGTTCTAAAAATTTTTCAGAAGACAAGGGCTACAGTTCTTAGCAGGAGAGAGAGTGAGGGGTTGTCAGGAAAGCTGCAGGTTAATTTGAGACCATCGTCCCAAATGCATTAGAGGAACTGTAAAAATCTGCCACAGAAGGAATGATGATCCATACTCAGAAAAGTTACTGCAGCTTAAACAGGAAACACTTCTTGTTCAGGACTGTCATAGCCACAGTTTGCAAAAAGTGCAGCTCTTGATTAATGCAATGTAGTGTCAATTAGATGTATATTCCTGAGGTCTTTTATCTGTTGTAGCTTTTTCTTTTTCTTTTCATTACATCAGGTATATTGCCCTGTAAATTGTAGTAGTGGTACCAGGAAAAAAAAATTAAGAAATTTTTAACTTTTCAAAAAAAAAAAAAAAGAAATGAAAACTGAGCCTCAGAGATCTTAGAACCCTTGGCCACATTTGCAGACTTAGGATTGGAACCGGGTTGTACATCTCTTCCTAAACGTGTTCTTGACCACTGTGCCATGCTGCCACTCAGGGCCTGCAGCTTACAGGGAAGCAGGAAAGAACATCAGAGCTGGGTGACCTTCACAGTCATCTAAACAACCCTCCAGCCTATATAGAAATCCCTTCAGTTGCACTGCGGAAAAATGGGTGGCTAGGTGCTACTTGTACACTTGGTACTGGTACAGATAGCCTCTACTATATTTTGGGTCAGAATTAGACACTGAAAAACATTTTTAGGTTGCTGTTATGATTTGAGGTTTTTCCATGTGTAACCTCTACCCATTCATTCTAGCCCTTCCTTCTGAGACCACTCAGAATAATCCCGGTGTTTTGCCAACCTGTGGAACATATAGAGATGGGCTTTGTCTCTCTCTAAATCTTTGCTTTTAATTCAGTCTTCTAAGAAGACCTCATCCATGATGGATTTCAGAAATTTTGCTTTCCTTGGAACATGATATCATTTGTTAAAGTCCCTTTATAATTGTGGGTAATAAAATTTGGACACAATATTCCAGGTGTGGTTTGGCCAGAAAATAGCAAGGTGAGAACTTTTTCATCTAGTCTTTTGCCATTTTTGGGTCCTGGGAAGCAGCCTGGTATTGACTAAATTCCACAAAAGATTAACTTGGACTCTGCTGTGAGTTACAATTTGAGATGATTCAGGTGTACCTTTACACTATCAGTGAGCAATTTTAGGAACACAGGCCATAGTGAAAATGCTCAGCCACTTGGGTATTACACTGACCAACTTTGGTAAAGATATAAACATAGTTCTTGGTCCAAATTGAACTCATTAAATACCATGTTTCAAATGATTCATAAATGTTGCTGTCTAGATACTTCTTCCGTGGCTATTCTCCAAAGCCCTTCATATAAATCTATAGATGAGACAGTCTTATCAGTTCCAATACATTGGTTAGGGCAAACATTCTAGGTATAGTATATGTATTTTTGACGCAGCCTGCCATTTTCTAGAAATCATCCAGTTTAGGAGCAAGAGCAATCAAGAAACCCAAAACCTTGCAAGAAATGTGTTATGTGTCTGTCTTCGTCTACTTGGGATGCTATTAAAAAAAATACCACTTCCTAGAGAAAGCTGAGAAACTAAGGCTCAGTGAGATGTAATGACTTGGCCAAGGCAAGGAACTGGCAGTCAGTCTTTGAGCTCTTGTAAGCTCATTCTAGGTTTAGCTCATCTTCTACCCTCACCCCCATTGTTTTACTATTCCAAATTGTAGTCCTCCCAAGCAATTTGAATGCATGTCAATCACTTTCTCCACAGAGGCAGAATTTCCTCACAGAATGATCCTATTGTGATGTCAATGAAATAATTCCACATTCATTAATCAAAGAGGATGAACACAAAGTTACTCATTCTACTGCAATTATTTTATCTAAAAAGGAGAGGCTACTTTGAATTGACTTTTCTCACCAGATCAAATCAATGATTTTTAAGAACCCAAATGTATTTTTGCTTAGAAAACAAGAGAAAGTAAAGCAAAAGTTTTTATTGAGTTACAGGAAGAGATTTTCTTCAGTCAATTCATATTCCCACAAATGTTTTGGATTTAAGATTTAAAAGTAGAGACAGAGTGGGTGAAAGAATAGGTACTGAGTTTGATCAAACTGCAAACTAGCAGTGTCCAAAGGCTTTGTGGTAGATGACTTTTTTAAATGCTGTAGAATAAGGAAAATCTGTAAATCTTTGAGCCAAAATTCCCTTAGTATTGAGGATATGGGTCATGGGTTACCAGGCTCCTAGGGCCAGGCATGAAATGTCAGTGTATAGGTTTATAGAGGCTCATGGTGTACACTTTGACCACAGGCATTTAAAACAAAAACAAAAACAAACAACCAACCAAACAAAAAACACACCACTAGCCAAACAAACAAGGCTTCGGGCTTGAGTTGGTTCCTGGGGTTCTAATTAATGATGCCTAAGCCATTAATGACTCACTCTTCTTGCCACTTTATGTGGTACAGAATCCAACTCCTCCTGTTGGTACTGGTTTCAGATTCTTTGGTCAGCTCTGGAGGACTGAGAGGACTGCTTTGTGAGTGGAAACATACTAGAGGAGAGAATACATATACCTACGAAAGGAGAAGAGATATGGTCACGATACAGCCCATGGGGGAAGATGATAGAAATGAAGAGAGACCCTTATTCTGGTCTTCCAGCTCTTTGGGGCAACCCCATTGATGACTTTTTAAAAAATGATTTAAGTATTTCTCTTATGTCCAATGGAACTAACATCTCTTTTCTTTCTTCTTTTCTTAAAAAAATTTTATTGGGGGGAAATTTCAAAAATACAAAAAGAGAGAGAGAACCCCTAGGTATCCATCACCCAGCTTCAACAATTATAAGTTCACAGTCAATTTTGTTTCCTCTGTATTCCCATTCACTGACCTTGTCCTTGCCAATCCCCCCTCCCCAATTTTTTGAAGCATATTCCGACCATCATGTCATTTTATCTGTAAATATTTCAGAATGTATCTCTAAAACTTAGGTATTTTTTTTAGAATACCTAACCAAAACCACAATACCATTCATTATTACAGAAAAAAATACCTTAATATCACCAAGTATTCAATCAGTGTTTACATTTCCTTGATTGTCTCATTATTTTTATATTTTAAAGTTTGATTCAATCCAGATTCAAAGAAGGTCCACACATTGTGGTTGTTGATATCTAATATAAGTCTCTTTTAACCTAAATGTTCCTCTTCCATCTCATTTTCACTCTCTTTTTTTCTTTGTAATTTAGTTGTTGAAGAAACTGAATTGTCTGTCCTAAAGGGTTTTCCACTGTCTGGATTTTACTAATTGGATCCCATGGTGTCATGTAATGAGTTCCTCTGTTCGTCTAAATTGCTAGTTAGATCTAGGGGCTTGATTAGATTCAAGTTTTATTTTATTTATTTATTTTTTTGGCAAGACCATTTATTTAGTTTGTAGAGTTCTGTACGTTCGTGAGGAGATTTGCAATGTGCAGGTGTCTCTTGTGATAACACTGATATCAAGCAGCACTGATAACTATTATTTAACTCCATCAATTCCTTTGTAGTTCCCAAATATTTATTTCCTGATTCCATCATTTCTTCTTCACTTGGTATGTAGAACACCTCTTAAAAAGAAAACTCTCCCTCATCATGGTTTACTCTAAAGTGCAGATCTTTATAGGAAAGGAGAGATAATTGCTTGATACTTTCCTTGTATCAGTTTCCTAATTTTCCATCAGTTACTACTGAGTTTCCTTTTTGCCCTTGTTATTTTTTAATCCATTTTGTTTTATGGACTCAAACATACCTGATATTATGTTAAAACAATGAAATTTATTATCATTGGACAAACTGTCCCAGTTTTGGAGAATGTGAGACTTTTCAATGTGGATCCTGAGTCCTTTTGACAAAACCCTAGTCTCACCCTTAATTACCTCTTTGCTTTTTAGTATAACAAGGTATTTCAGGCTCATCTTGTTTCTTAACCCAGAACTGGAACAGCCATTTCTTCAAGGAGAGTCCTTTTGGGGGAATATTTAGAAACCATAGTCTAGATACTAGAAGTGCTCATTGCAGTTGGGTTGGTTATTATTTCTAGACTTTTTAGCAGATAGAGCTGGGAAATACATTTTCAAAAGATAAAATTTATCATGACATTATTCTGGTACTTCCAATTCAAAGTGAGGATAATGGGGTTTTTATTTAACCTCATTGTTCTTATGTCTGTTACCCTTTCTCCTATACTGAAAATCCTAGTTCTCAAAAATGTCAACATAAGCATTCATTAATTTTATCCCACAATACATATAAAACAGTCTGAGAATAATAAAGTCAACAATGCAACAAATAATATGATAACTGGATACATAGAAGTTGTAGTATTTTTGCAGTTATTTTGTTTTAGGGTTTATCCTATTTAGAATGTAAATCAATTGATGTGTTTTAAAATATCTTGGAATAGTTTTTCTGTGTGTGGTTATGCCACCAACTTAAGTTCATTTGCCTCACTTTGCTTTTGAATTCTTCTTTAAAATTTAGTTTTGGTTTATACCAGTATCTCTTCTTTCTACTGAAGTTTACCTGGAAGCTGGTGTTTCCCCTACTTAAATTTTGATTTAATATTTTGCTTTCCTGAATTATGGAGCTGTGCTCTAGGTGTCTTGCTTCCTTTAATCACCATTAATACTTTTTTGTATATGTTTGCCTTTATTCTTAAGAGCTGACCAGTTCCTTAAATTTACCCCAAATGATACTAATACATTTTACATACACAAGTGACTTTTAATTAAGGATTTTTTGTGAGTAATGGGTGGGACTTATAGACAGTCACTTAAAATTGAGTATAGGAATCATACTCTAAAATTAGTCACAATCCTCACAATAAGCCACAATAAGCCCGGGCCTGCTGCCATCTTTTATCCTTCTGAGTCTTCTCTTTCATTTTCTGCCTCAAACCATAAACTTACAGTTATTTGCAATACCCCTCGCCCCAAGAAATAGCTTTTGGGGATTAACATATAGAGAAGAAAAGTAGTAGTAGCTCATATATAATAACAGGTTGAAGAATACAGATAAGGCAGACAGAACATTGTTAGCAGACCCTGCAGCAAGTACAGGCAATGCAAGCCTGCTGAGAAAATAGGTTCCCCACCCATAAGACATTCTACTAAGCCATCACTTTAAAAAATGGAATAATGTTCTTAATATGATTTTGTCACTAATATCAACTACCAGTATTACAAATAAAAGGAAAATTATATTTTATTAATTTTAAATTTATCTTCTACATATAGCTCAAATTTTGAAAGATTTTGAAAATTTTTTCAAATTTTGAAAAATTACTGCTCTTCTGAACATGGCAGCTACAAGGTGAACAGAGAAGT
>PITA01033083.1:0-13168 GCA_004023965.1 Spilogale gracilis | reverse complement strand
TCTAGATATTAACCCTTATCAGATATACGGTTTGCAAATATTTTCTCCCATTCCATGAGTTTCCTTTTCATTCTGTTGATTGTGTCCTTTGATGTGTAAAAGTTTTTAATTTTGATGAAGTACATTCTAGCTATATTTTCCCCGGTTACCTGTGCTTTGGGTGTCATATTAAGAAATTAAGAAATCATTGCAAAATCCAATGTCATAAAGTTTCCCCTCTATGTTTTCTTCCAAACTATCTCTTAGGTTTAAGTTTTTGATCCATTTTAAGTTAATTTTTGTATATAGTAGAAGTAAGGGGTCCAATATTTGGGGTCATTCTTTTGCATGTGAACATCCAGTTTCCCAACATCATTTGCTGAAAAGACAGTCCTTTCCCCCACTCAGTTGTCTTGCCACCCTCATTTGACCATATATACAAGGGTTTATTTCTGGGCCCTCTGGTCTAACATTAGTTACTATGTCTGTATTTAAGCTAGCACCATACTATTTTGATTACCATAGTTTCATAGTAAGTTTTGGATTCAGGCATAAAATACTGTTGAAATTTGCATAGGGATTTCATGGCATAGTGCATCTGTCATGTGCTTTGGTAGTACTGACATCTTAACAATATTAAGTCTCCCGATCTGTGAACACAGAAGACTTTATTAATCAGTGTCTTCAATTTCTTTCATCAATGTTTTGCAGTTTTCAGTATAAAAACTTTTTGCCTCCTTAAATTTATTCCTAAGAATTATATTTTATCTTTTTAAATCCTTTTTTGATGCTATTGTAAATGGGATTATTTTCTTGATTTCCTTTGCAGATGGCTCATTCTTAGTGTGTAGAAGGACAACCGATTCTTGTATGCTGATTTTATATTCTTCATACAACTTTGTATGTATAGCTTTATTGAATTTTTTAATTCCATTTTTTTGTGGCATCTTTGGGGTTTTCTATATAAGATCATGCCATCTGTGAACAGAGATCATTTTACTTTTTCCTTTCCATTTTGGATATCTTTGATTTATTTTTCCTGCCTAATTGCCCTGGCCAGGACTTCTAGTATTATAAGGAAAAGAAGCAGTCTTAGTCTTTCACCATTGAGAATGGCATTATCTATGGGTTTTCTCATGTATGGCTTTTATTATATTGAGGTAGTTTCCCTCCATTCTTAGTTTCTTGGACATTTTTATCATAAAAGGGTATTAAATTTTGTCAAATGATTTCTCTTCAACAGTTGAAATAATCATGTGTTTTCCTCCTTCATTATGTTGATGTGCTATATACATTGATTTTGCTTGTGTTGGAACATTCTTGCAGTCGAAGAATAAATCTCACTTGGTCATGATATATAATCCTGTTACCATGTTGGGATGTGCTAGTATTTTGTTGAGGATTTTTACATTAATATTCATAGGAGATATTAGTCTGAAATTTTCTTTTCTTGGAGTGTCTTTGTCTGACTTCAATACCAGGTCAATGTTGGCCTCATAGAATGAGTTTGGAAATATTCCCTTCTCTTTCTGGAAGAGTTTGAGTAGGATCGGTGCTAATTCATCTTTACAAGTTTGGACCACCGAAGCACTTCTTTCTTGGGAGATTATGGATTACTAATTCAATGCCTTTACTAGTAATAAATCTATTCAGATTTTCTATTTGTGAGTCAGTCTTGGTAGGTTGTGTTTTTCTAGGAAATTGCCCATTTTTCATAGGTTACTTTTCTTTTTTTTAGGATTTATATATTTATTTGAGAGAGAGAGAGACTGTGTGAGAGAGCATGAGTAGAAGGCAGGGAGTGGGAGAAGCAGACTCCCACTGAGTAGGGACCCTGATGCAGGGTTCAGTATCAGGACCCCAGGATCATGACCTGAGTTGAAGGCAGATGCCTAACCAGCTGAGCCACCCAGGCACCCCTTTGTTGGCATGCAGTTCTTCATAACACTCTCTTACACTCCTTGTTATTTGTGTAAAATCACTACTAATGTTCCCTCTTGTATTTATAATTTTAGTTGTTTGAGTTTTCTCTTTTTTCTTAGTCAATGTAGCTAATGACTTGTCCATTTTGTTGATGTTTTCAAAGAACCAACTTTTCATTTTGTTAATTCTGTTGATTTTCTATTCTCTATTTTGTTTATCTCTGCTCTCATATCCTTATTTTCCTTCATTCCACTAGTGTTGGGTTTAGTTTGATATTCTAGTTATTTAACTTGTAAAGTTAGTTAGATAGATTTCAGATCTTTTACAACATAAGTATTTATAGCTATACATTTCCCTCCTGGGGTGCCTGGATGGCTGTCGTTGGTGCCTGCCTTCAGCTCAGATCATGATCCCAGGGTTCTAGAATCGAGCCCTGCATCAGGCTCCCTGCTCAGCAGGAAGACTGCTTCTACCTCTCTCACTCCCCCTGCTTGTGTTCCCTCTTTCTCTGTGTCTCTCTGTCAAATAAATAAAATCTTAAAAAAAATTCCTCTTTAGCAATTATCTTAGTCTGTTCAGATTTCTATAACAAAATACCATGGAACAGTCTTAGTCTGTTCAGGTTTCTATAACAAAATACCGTGGCTCACAAATGACATAAATTTTTTTCAGATCTGGTGGCTAAGACATCCAAAATCAAGGCACCAGAAGATGTGGTGTATGATGAAAGCCTATTTCCTCATTTATAGACCACTAGCTTTTCTTTTTCGTTTTTATTAATTTTTCTTTTTTTATTTAAATTTACTTAGTTAATATAGAGTGCAATATTGGTTTCTGGAGTAGAATTTATTGATTCATCACTTATACAACACCCAGTACTCATCACAAGTGCCCTCTTTAATACCCATCACCCATCTAGCCCATCCCTCACCCTCCTCCCTCCATTAACCCTCAGTTTGTTTTCCATCATCGAGTCCCTTATGGTTTGTTTCCCTCTCTTCATATCCCCCCAAATTCCCACATGTTCATCAGTTTTTTTCCTAAATTCCACATATGAGTGAGATCATACGGTGTTTTTCTTTGACCGACTTATTTCACTTAGCATGACACACTCTAGCTCCATCCACATTGTTGCAAATGGCAAGATTTCAAACTTTTTAATGGCTGAGAAATATTCCATTGCCTATATATACCACATATTCTTTATCCATTCATCCATCCATGGATGGATGGATGACATATCCATCCATGTCAATGGACATTTGGGATCTCTTCATAGTTTGACTATTGTTGATAATGCTGCTATAAATATCAGGGTGCATGTTCTCCTTCACATCTGTATATTTGTATAGTTTGGGTAAATATCTAGTAGTGTAATTGCTGGCCTGGAGGGTGTGTACACACACACACACACACACACACACACACATTTTAAATTATATATTTGAGAGAGAGAGAGTGTATGAGTGGTAGAGAGAGGCAGAGGGAAAAGCAGACTCCCCACTGAGTAGGGAGCATGACCTGGGGCTCGATCCCAGGAACCCAAAATCATGACCTGAACCAAAGGCTTGGAGAGAGAGAGAGAGAGAGAGAGAGAGAGAGCGAGCGCAGAAGCAGAGGGAGTGACAGAGAGAGAAAGAAAGAAAGAAGCAGGCTCCCCACTGATCAAAGAGCCCAAGGAGGATGGGATCACGAGCTGGAAGGCAGACAACCAACTGAGCCACCTCGGTGTCCCAGGGTAGTTCTATTTTAAACTTTTTTAGAAAACCCATACTGTTCTCCAGAGTGGCTGCCCCAGTTTGCATCCCCACCAACAGGAAAGAGGGTTCTTCTTTCTCCATACAGATGGCCAACTTTTCACTGACTCCTCACAAAGCAGAAGGAATAAGGGAGATCTCTGGGGTCTCTTTCATAAGAACGCTATTCTGCTTATGACACTCTGATTGCAGCCTATGAAGACACCGTAAAGCACAGGTGCTCAGCTGTCTTACTGGAACACCCAATCTGCAGAAACTGTGAGATAATGCTTTAAGCACTATTTTTTTTTAAAGATTTTATTTATTTGACAGAGAGAAACACAGCCAGAGAGGGAACACAAGCAGTGGGAGTGAGAGAGGGAGAAGCAGGCTTCCCGCCGAGCAGGGAGCCCAATGTGGGACTCGATCCCGGGTCTCCGGGATCATGACCTGAGCTGAAGGCAGTCGCTTAACCAACTGAGCCACTCGGGCGCCCTTAAGCACTATTTTAACCTGAAACTATATGTTGGGTTCTAATGCTTGTAGAATTTATTCCAAGATTGAGAAGAGAAATAATCTTTTTTTAAAAAGATTTTTATTTATTTATTTGACAGAGAGAGAGAGATCACAGGTAGGCAGAGAGGCAGGCAGAGAGAGAGGAGGAAGCAGGCCCCCCACTGAGCAGAGAGCCTGATGCGGGCCTCGATCCCAGGACCCTGAGATCATGACCTGAGCTGAAGGCAGAGGCTTTAATCTACTGAGCCACCCAGGCACCCGAGAAGAGAAATAATCTTAAAGGAAAAGACATGGATAACTCCTTAAAATTGATTCAAATGCAAATCTGTTTTTTTTTTTTTTTAAGATTTTATTTATTTGACAGAGAGAAACACAGCCAGAGAGGGAACACAAGCAGGGGGAGTGAGAGAGGGAGAAGCAGGCTTCCCGCTGAGCCGGGAGCCTGATGTGGGATTCGATCCCAGGACTCTGGGATCATGGCCTCAGCCGAAGACAGTCGCCCAACCGAGTCACCCAGGCGCCCCTGCAAATCTGTTCTTAACTATGCATCTGGCATTATGCCTTTGATGTTTTTCTTAAAATTGGTATTTGGTTAATTAATTAATTTTTCAAATTGTTATTTTCCATACTGGACTAGTAATGCTTGTTATGTATTGTTTCATTTTAAGATTAACATCAGGGGGCACCTGGGTGGCTCAGTAGATTAAGAATCTGCCTTCAGCTCAGGTCATGATCCTAGCATCCTTGGATCCAGCCCCACATCAGGCTCTTTGCTCAGCAGGTGGGGAGTCAGCTCTCCTCCCTCTGCCTACCACTGTGCTACTTGTGCTCTCTCTCTGTCAAATAAATAAATAAAATCTTTAAAAAAATAAAATTCACATAAATAAATAATGTGTTTATTTTGGCTTTGATGTATAGTGCTTAGAATTTTATCCCATATTCATGGTTATTGAAGGGAAGAGCACCATTTGAAAATTTTTGGCCCTTAAAAATTATTGTCCTAAGATCAGGATCAGGACATCCCAAAAATTCCCTCTTGCTACCTCTTTGTGGACACAGGGAAGGTTTTATGCTTGCTTGTTCTATGCTCTATTCCTAATGTGAAGCAAAATAATTATCATGGAGTAGGCACTTGGTAAATAGTTGTTGAATGAATGGGTAAGGCATATGTCAAAGCCAACGAGTGCTGGAATTTGATATTACATGGTATTATAGAGACTAATAGAACAAGTCTCTCCTGGATCTGTGGTTTTTATTTCTTAACACAAAATCTGATGAAGATAGTTTAGCTGACAAAATCTTAAAGAGATTTTTTTTTGTCAAAATGAAATCTCTCATTCTACAGAGGAGGAGGTGGTTAAATCAGCGCTTTAGCTCAAGCCATATCTTTCCACATCAGAGAGAGAAGTACTTACAAATACTCGAAGTCCCAGGTTGTAATAACCTTCCGAGTATGCAAATTCCAGCTCTCCTCCAGCCAACATTGTAACTACTTCCATGCATGTGTCAAGAGAATGGAGGGAACTTAGGAAGAGAAGGGCTGTGGATCAACTTTTACCTGTTTTTTTGGTTCTTTGAAAAAGTCCATGACCAGATGCATGGGTGCTCCATGGCAAGGCTTTCTCTTTCACAGCTTTGTGGACATTTGGGATCTCTCCAAATAGAACCCAATGGTGGTCCCATTCAGGAGAGCAACCACAGAGAGGTGGGATCTGCAGGTGGACAAGCATTTCTTCCTGCCATCTGCAGAGGGTAAACTCCAAAATTATTAAATTCTGTATTTTATCCATTAGAGTATTCCCTACTAAAGGGATTTTTTTCACATTTTCTACCTGTACTCTCACTAATAGTTGCTGTAACAGGACCAGGTCTGGATATCTGTTTGTTCAATTGAGAAATTCTAATTTAATTGTCATGGAAGGAAGTACTAAAAGTAAATGGGATGTGTGGTTATTCAAAGCCATTCTGTGTAAGATGATGTCGGTTTCAGATGAATGGATAAAGAAGATATGGTCCATATATACAATGGAATATTATGCTTCCATCAGAAAGGATGAATACCCAACTTTTGTAGCAACATGGACCGGATTGGAGGAGATTATGCTGAGTGAAATAAGCCAAGTAGAGAAAGTCAAGTATCACATGGTTTCACTTACTTGTGGTGCATAAGGAGTAATATAGAGGACAGTAGGAGAAGGAAAGGAAATGGGAAGTGGGGTAAATAGGGGAGGGAAATGAAACATAAGAGACTTTGGACTCAGAAACAAACTGAGGGTCTTGGAGGGGAGGGGGCGGGCGGATGGGTGAGCCTGCTGGTGGGTACTGAGGGCACGTATTGCATGGAGCACTGGGTGTGGGGCATAAACAATAAATCTTGGAACACTGAAAATAAATAAATAAATTAGAAAAAAAAGATGATGTCAGTTTCTTATCACCATTTGAAATTTTCTGGTACCTGCTAAGTCACCACTCATTGCACTTCAGTTGTAAATCTCCATGAGTATTAGAACTACTATCCAATAAAAAATGAAATGTGTTGCCTCCATAAGGGTTTTAGAATGACTAGATGAAACAGACGAAACATAGCATGGTGTGTGGCACAAGACAAGCTCATGATGAATAGCCCTCATTTGTGTTGTAAGCAGGGTCACTACTCATTTGCATTCCACAGGCATATATGGTGACTGACACATACCTCAGCTTCCTTTTGACTTTGACATTCATGATTTAATTGATTGGTATTTTCCCCTCTGGCTATGAAGACTTATACATCAAGAGGTTCTTCATTTCCTTAATGCATGGTCTGACTTTTCCCCCTTATTCTGTGTACAACTTTTATCTAGCCTATGCCATCCTGCTCCCCCAGAAGACAGAATAAGATTGAGGGTAGGGGGGTCGTGAATCACCTATGTGCTCCCTGACTTTGGTCCCTGGAGGTCAATGAATGGTCTGGTTCTCAGGAAAAAGCCCAACTCTTGAGTTGGTCCCAAAGTCCTTCTTGGCCAGGCATTCTCCAAGTTATTTTCCATAACTGGATTTTTCACTTCACAAGTGCATCCTTCTCTCTCTCTCTCTCTCTCTCTCTCTTTCTCTCTCTCATTCTCTGACCTTTTTCACATACTGGGTTCTTTTTTTTTTTTCCTTTTTCTGATACCCTTTCCCTTACACTTACCCGAAAAACATCATCTTATCCTGGAGGTTTAGGATCATCTCTTCCAGGAAACCTCCCCAGATTACCCCTTCCAGATTCTGTAGGGTGTTCTTATTATATCTTATTCTTGCCCTCATGTGCATGGTTTATTCCATTACAATTAGTGTCCAGTATCTTCTCCCACAATCAACTGTAAATTCTGCACAATAGAGACCTTGCGTCTCCTGCTCACCAGTCCATGGCCAGCACTTACAGAAAGCCCAGAACACAAACTCCATAAATACTTGTTGAGAGCTGGCTGGGTTTTGAACCAGGATAAATCCAATCTGGTAGGGCTAGACTGATCTTTCTGAGAAAACAGCATTGGACATGCCCAAAAGGACTCCTACTGGCCCAAGTAATTGAGAAAATAGTAACGAGGCCATCTTGAAATTTCCTTTTAAACATCTTCAACTCAAAATTCAAAGTGGCTACTTTCCCAAACCATGCAATTGCATTCTTTTGCCCAAGTTCCTAGATGTTGAAATCTTACTTCCTGGAAGTTTCCAAATGTCCTTGTGGTCAGGAAGATGAAATTATTCTTTTACTAACAAGCTTCCTCAGGGCACCCTTCAGATCTCGGTTCCTCAGGCTGTAGATAAAGGGGTTCAGCATGGGGGTGACCACAGTGTACATCACAGCAGAGGCTTTCTCCTTCACAGCTGTGCGCACAGAGGAAGGACACAGATAGACCCCGATGGTGGTCCCATAAAGAAGAGCAACCACAGAGAGGTGGGAACTGCAGGTGGAAAAGGCTTTCTTCCTGCCCCCTGCAGAGGGGACCTTCATGATGGCCACAATGATGCGAGCATAGGAGGCCAGGATGCAGATGAAAGGCGTGGCAATCACCATCCCAGCCACGAGGAGCACAAAGATCTTGTTCACAGAGGTGTCAGTGCAAGAAAGCCTGAGAAGTGGAGTGAGGTCACAGAAGTAGTGAGGAATCTTATTGTTCCCACAGAAAACCAGGCGCACCATTAAGAGGATATGAGTGAGGGAAACAAAGTAGGAAAACACCCATGGGCTACCAGCCAGCAGGCCACAGAGGCGTGGGCTCATGATGGTGGTGTAGTGTAAGGGGTGACATATGGCCACAAACCTGTCATAAGCCATCACAGCAATTAAGACACTGTCAACAATGCCAAAGAAATGGAAAAAGTACATCTGGGTCAGGCAGCAGGGATAGGAGATTGACTTGCTTTTGGTTTGGATGTTCACCAACATCTTGGGAACAGTGTTGGTGGCCAGACCAAAGTCAACCAAAGACAGGTTGGCTAAGAAGAAGTACATAGGGGTGTGGAGGTGGGAATCTGAGCTGATGGCCAGGATGATTGAAAGGTTTCCCATGGCCATGACCACATACATGCAGAGGAACAGAGCAAAAAGAAGAGTCTCCTGCTCTGGATTTTCTGAAAGTCCCAGGAGGATAAATTCAGATGAGCTGGACTGATTCCTTGGTTCCATGGGTATGATTCCTCTTGAAGTACTGAAAGGATTAAGTTATATGAATGCTATGAAGATGATTCTGGAAGTTTAGGTGAGCTTATAACCAATTTCTTATCTGTGCTATTTACAACACCAGCTTATATATGTTTTGCACCTTGAACAATCGATACATTGCAGCAACACAGGTTAGAAGACTCAGTTCAAAGGACCTTGATTGAATACTCCCATTTTAGATAAAGATGGAGAGAGCATACCATGCCTGGATCTTTGTTAAGAATTACTCAATAATATGCTAAAATAAATTGAATCCAGACAGAGTAGTAAGTGATGTCCAAGAAGCAATGGTTTACTAAGGAATTGGAATATATGTAGGAAACATTTAAATAAAACACTGAGTCTGTAAAGTAATAATTGTAATCAAGGTGTATTAAATCAAGGTGTAATCAAGGTGAATTAAAATTTCAGGCAACAATAACAGAGAATATAATTAACGTACTTAGAATGAAAATATTATAAGGATCTTATATTGATTTGCAGGAGAACAGGAATATTATTTTAGATCTATCTATCAAATACATATGATAAAAGACTGTGAAACCACCAAAACAATGAACACAGAGTATGTAGCTTCTAATTTGGTACAATGGGTACACTAGAAATAAAGAGATTTTCATCATACCACCTGGAACAGGAAAGCTGCTTTGAAGTTGACTTTATTGTCTCACAAGAGTAGATACTTAGGCTTTAATAAATTTTGTTAAGGTGTTGGTAGCCTAAAGTTGATCACTGTGATCATACTTACACTATGGAAATCACCAAATGCTATGAATCAGACACTACAAAGTCAAAAGGAACACATTCTACAAGTTTGACACTAACTGCATGTTTAGGGGTTCCCCAAACAACTCACAATTTCAGAATTCACTAGCAAGACACACAGTTGTTATACTCATGGTTAAAGCTCGTATGCTCATGGTTAAAGTTTATTACAGCTATCAATCATATTCTAATAATTCTATATGGTGCCAATGGTAACACCACTTATTGTGGTAAGCACTATGTAATGTATAGAATTGTTGAGTCATATTTGGTACACCTCAAACTAATATAAGATTGTATGTAACCTATACTTCAGTTAAAAAAATTAGTTTATTACAGTGTGGAGATTTCCTTAAAAAATTAAAAGTAGAGCTACCCTATGATCCTGCAGTTGCACTAATGGGTATTTACCCCAAAGATACAGATGTAGTGAAAAGAAGGGCCATATGTACCCCAATGTTCATTGCAGCAATGGCCACAATTGACAAACTGTGGAAAGAGCCAAGGTGCCCTTCAACAGATGAATGGATAAAGAAGATGTGGTCCATTCACACAATGGAATATTATGTCTCCATCAGAAAGGATGAATATCCAACTTCTGTAGCAACGTGGATGGGATTGGAGGAGATTATGCTGAGTGAAATAAGCCAAGTAGAAAAAGTCAAGTATCACATGGTTTCATTTACTTGTGGTGCATAAGGTGTAACATAGAGGGCAGTAGGAGAAGGAAAGGAAATGGGAAGTAGGGAAGTAATTCGGGGAGGAAAACGAAACATGAGAGTCTTTGGACTCAGAAACAAACTGAGGGTCTTGGAGAGAAGGGGGTGGGGGGATGGGTGAACCTGGTGGTGGGTACTGAGGGCACGTATTGCATGGAGCACTGGGTGTGGGGCATAAACAATGAATCTTGGAACACTGAAAAAATAAAATAAATTTTAAAAAATTAGTTTACCACAACTAAAGTGTAGAGATTAAAATTAAACATAGAAGAAGCACATAGGGTGGAGCCCAGTAAAATACCAATATATGGAGCCTCTGTTGTCCACTCTCCTCAGAGTCAAGACAGCATCACTTTCAATACATACAGAATATTGCCAATCAGGAAAGCTCCCTTTAACCTTAGTATTCAGAATTTTTATTGAGACTCATGAGTACAAATGACTCTCCATATCACTCATATCAGTCTACAAGCTCCCACCCTCTGAAGACTGGCTGATACCACATGACCCAAATCCCCTCCTGAAATCACGTAATTACTACCTGTTGTGGCCATTTCCTCCCTGAGACTATCTGGTACAGTCAATTCCCACCCAAATCATGTGTAGCATGACTCAAGACCTCCAGACAAACTACAACTCTCTTTTCAGGCATGACATTCCAAGGGCTTAGAGATTACCTCCCAGAAGGTTTCTGAGCAGGGAAAAATTCTTTACCACATAGGCAAAACCTGCCATCCTTGGCTAAGGTTCTGCTATATGATTATATGCCTAATACTTGTCACCATTAGTGTGGATAGGGATACATTTAAAGAAACAATAATCCACCCTATAAAGCCATTACATCTATTTTCAGACTTTTGTCACTTGATCTACCTCTAATTATATATTATGATAAACTTGGGAATCATTTAGCATAGAAAGTAATTGACAATTAGCTAAAATCAGCTCTTTCTCAGACCATTTTCCATTTATATTACATAATGAAGAGGATTTAACTCAATTTACCAATACATTAAACTGTTAGTATCAGCATTATAATCTTACCAACAATGCCTGTGTTGTACTATATTGCAGTAAATGGAAATATACAAGTCAGAGACACTGGGAACATTGCCAGTCAGTCATTAACTGTGAGTCCAGTCCATTATCAAATCATATGACCAAAATGTCATCCAGAGCAATGCTACTCAGAGTTGCAGCCTTCCATCTGACTTGGTCAGGGTCTAAAAGCAGGTGGTCTCTGCATCTGGTATAACTGAACTAAGAAACAATATCATCCTATGCTCAGAGCCTGTGTTCCCCTAATCTTTGTATCCCTTTACCTTCAATGAGCATTCTTCCTTTTCCTCATTTATCATTTCTTTTCACCTAACCTTGCACATCTTTGCTCTATTCCTTTGCTGGTCCAGATGGTGGGCAGAAATACTTACCAAGTGCTTCCCCCTCTTTTCCCACTTACATGGAATCAAGCTATATAGGTATAGAACTAATGGATATCTGGTCTACTAGGTGATACAGCTGCATTCACTGCTAATCTCAATTTTGCTAAAGTGTGTAAAGGCAAAATCTGAGTTGTCAGGCTCCTGGGAATTCTGACATAGAGATTTAAAAGTATAGTCACAGTTTCTTGATCAGGGATTATCCCTGGACCAGCACGCACAGAGTAGCACCAATCCTGGGACTGTTGAATCAGTTAGGAAAAATAAAGTTGAGAGGACGTGAGGAAGATTTGCACGGTCGTAATGCAAAGTGATGGATTTGGGTCCTCCCCAAAACTTACTTACCCAGATCCCCCAGATAAATGAAAGCATCTATCTAGTGGAGGTATTCCTGGGCCCCCTGGTACTGAGTGTGACAGCATGTTTATGAAGGTGTCGAAGCCCCCACATCATGCCTTTATATCTCTTCCTGTTTAGACAACACTCTTTCAAATGTTCACGCCAATTCTCTACCAAACTATTACTCGGAGGATGAAGGTGTGTTCCTTGATCTGATGTGATTAAGTAGTCCATAGTGATACAATATCTTCTGATTCAGTTCTTCCATAGTGTCTTGAGCATTTTTATCTGCCAATGAGAACGAAAAGCCCAGTCAGAGTTAAGTGTCCTATCAAGACCCATTTGGAGCCTTAGTCAGGAAACCCATCTGATTTGCCGGCTGTGTATGTGGATTTCCCTCTGCCCCCTGACTCTGCCCCTTGGAGTCAGGATCTGCCCCAATACTGTCCTTCAGTTGCATTTTAGCTATTACAGGTAACAGTAACTAAGTGATTGCATGGAAACTAAGCCTATTTTTCGTTACTTGACATTTCCTAAAGCATTTAGTGAGCCAATCATCAGGGTTTTGATCCATCATTTTCAAAGTCTATTGATAACTTTTACCTCTAGTAACTGATCATGACACAGCTGCAGTTCCCGTGATGCCATCCAAGAGTCAAAGTGGAAGGATGAGTGTCTTTCAGTGAGTCAGGGTCATTCTAGTGAAGGCTGTTCTGGTATCACGTGCAAGGAGTTGGCATATTACAGTAGCATTAAGGAAAACACAGTCTACAAGAACATTCACATGTCTGACACAAAATGCAAGTTTCAAGGGGTCCCCAAACACTCTGAGGTTCATTAATTTGCTAGAAAGACTCACAGATCAAACCTAACCAAAGAAGTCAAGGATCTATACTCGAAGAACTACAGAACACTCATGAAAGAAATTGAAGAAGACACAAAAAGATGGAAGAGCATTCCATGCTCATGGATCGGAAGAATAAACATTGTCAAAATGTCTATACTGCCCAGAGCAATCTATACTTTCAATGCCATTCCGATCAAAATTCCACCAACATTCTT
>PITA01033082.1:0-13182 GCA_004023965.1 Spilogale gracilis | reverse complement strand
TCCTAGCACAAGAAGGAGACCCCATTCATTGGATTCACTTATCTGTCGGAGGAGCCCCCCGAGTCTATGCCATTCTAGATCAACTTGCAGACTGCATTAGCAAAGGGAGAGATTTGTCTCTCCGCCTTTTTGGCCACCAACCTCATGTACTCATTGTTCCTTTCAGACTAGCCGATTTTACATGGTTGCAGAGAAATAAAAATCGTATTGCAATTGCCATGGAGGGATTTTTTTGGGCGTGTAGATTGTCATTATGGTCCCTACAAGTGGATGAGCTCCTTTTCCCAATTAGATTGGGTGCCACCCAAACACCTTGCCGAAGGCTGATCCTTCCTATCCCATAGTTTTCTCTGACGGGGGAAGGGAGGGAGCAGCCATAGTCATTTTTCCACCCTTCATGCAGGGAGATGAAGATCCTACGATTATTGTTAGAAGATCCTACATTATTGTTCATGATATGCAGGGTTCAGCACAATTCAAGGAGCTTTATGCCGTTGTCCTAGCGCTACAAGAATTATCTGAAGCAGTCAACCTATTTACTCATAGCCTCTATGTTGCTAACTTACTCCCTAATCTCCCTTGGTCCTACCTCAAGCTCGATGAAAATCCCATTATCCCTCTGATGATTCAAGCGAGAAACCTATTAAAACAAAGAATTAACCCTATATTTCTGCAACACCTTCAGGGGCACCAGCGTCTCCCCGGTATTCTATCTGAGGGCAATGCTCTCACTGACTCCCTAGCCTCTACCCTCCAAGTTTGCCCCACTCAGGAAGAAGCCGCGGCCTTTCATGACCTTACCCATGTTAACTGGCGAGGCTTACACTATAAGTACCCACACATACCCATAGAGGAACTCAAAAGAATAGTTCAAACATGTAAATCTTGTTCACCCTTCCTGCAAGTACCCCCCTTGCAGGAAGCCGGAGTCAATCCTCGGGGACTAGCACCAAATCATTTATGGCAAACCGATGTTACTCATTACATTCCTTTCGGGAAACTTAAATTTCTATTTGTGACTGTAGATACTTTCTCTCATGCCTGTTGGGCCACAGCACATGCTGGAGAGAAAACAAAACATGCCATAAGTCATCTTTTACAGTGTTTTGCTGTTCTGGGCCTTCCCAAACAACTTAAAACTGATAATGGCCCTTGCTTTGCTAGTAAATCCTTTTCCACATTTGTGGAACGCTGGAACATTTGACATAATACAGGTATACCATACAACCCCACCGGACAGACAGTTGTAGAACGGCAAAATCGTACTTTAAAAACTCAATTAACAAAACAAAAAGGGGGAATATCCTCCCCCCATGATCAGTTGAAAATGGCACTATGTACTTTAAATATTTTAATTTTTTCCAAAGAAGACAATCTCTCATCATTCCAAAAACATTGGGCTACCACAATGAAATACTGTGCCATTAAAGTCCGGTGGAAGGACCCTCTCCAGGAGCCTGGAGAGGTCCTGACCTCCTCTTAACCATTGGAGGAGGGTTTGGATGTGTATTCCCTATTGATGAAAATAAACCTATATGGATTCCTGCCAGAAATATTAAATACCATCCTCCCATTGATAATGATTCTCCTCCCCCTGAAAATGATGAACCCAACCCAAGGAGCTCTGCCTCTTGAGGTCTTGTGTTTTTGTTTTTTTTTCTCTCTCTCTTGACAGGAATGCAGAGACCCTGGTGGACCCTTTGCCTTACTATTACTGGACTCCTCATTGTCTCCCTCCTTCTGTTTGTTGGGAGGCTTGCTGCTTCTATGCCAACAACTGGCATTGTCAAGAACAAGATTAAAGAGCTCCAGGAGGACCTAGAGAAGTGGTGCACAGACCTTCGTGACAACTTCTTTTTGATGGGACTGCGTGGCTGGGCCCCTTACCTACTCCCCCTTCTTGGCCCCCTCCTCACTTTTCTCGCTGTTCTTACTTTTGGGCCCTGTATCTTCAATAAGGTCATACAGTTCATTCAGAAGTGCATTGAGGCAGTGCAATGAATGTCCAAGTGCACTACCAATGCCTGGCCACTTGCCTCGATAGGGAAGAGTGCCTATATGGAGGTTTATCATGACCCTAAAGGCCCCCTGAGCCAATGATGGGTAAGACCCTGAGTATGCTGGGGCAACCTAAGACAGGCTCAGGGTGAGGCATCTCCCCTTAATCCCCTCGGGGCGATCGGAGCGATGTGGAGTTTCCAAGGACGGGTAAGATCCATGTAAGTTGCATACCAACCCAAGACAGGGTTCTGACACCATGAGGTCAGGATACCAACGACGGGTAAGGATGTCAATTGACATGGACAACCTAAGACAGGAGCTTCACCTATCGATTCCCCGCAGGGAGGCATAACAAAACAAAAAGGGGGAAATATAGGGGACACACCCTATAGTGACAAAACCTTCCTCATGGCAATCACTTCCCTATCCATGGTATCAGGGAAGTGGCAGCCCGGGATTGGTCTATCTGACTTCTACAGACATGATCCGCTCGTGGCCGCTGCCTATTTCTATGAGACTTCCGTCCTCATGTGCACTGCATGGACTGGTGACCTTTACAGTGATTGGGCCTTATCCTCTCCCCCTCCCTTTTTTTGCCTCCCCGATCGCCCAATATATTCTGTGGCACCGCCTTAATAAACGAGATCCTGCTTCGACAGACCTCCTGGCTCGGATGTGTTTTTGGCCGCCGACACTCATCATCCTGCTCTACCCCACATTTTTCCCCTGGCTGGACCAGGGGAGAAACCCCAAACCTCGTAGCCCAGGAAGGAGCTACACCCTTAGTAAACAAGAGGTATATTTTTGGAGTGCCTGGGTAGCTCAGTTGGTTATGCATTTGACTCTTGGTTTCTGCTCAGGTTTTGATTTCCTAGGTTTTGGGATTTATCCCCATGTTGGCTCTGTGCTAATCAACAAGAAGTCTTCTTCCTTCTTCTCCTCCCTCTCACTTTGTCCCTTCCCACAGCTATCCCACAGGTATTCTCTCTCTCTTCCTGCCTCCCTCTCAAGTAAATAAATCTTAAAAAAAAAAAAAAAGAAAAGAGGTACATTTTTAAAAAAGTTGCTAGGCAAGCAAAAACAACAGATGTCCACTGCAGTGAAAGATAGGAATATTGTTGCCAGGACCAAAGAAAAATGCCAGATATATAGGAATCCCATGATTTATTGAAATGTCCTGGAGTAAAGATGAAAAACAATAGCAAATAAATCTTAATCAAGACTGGAATATTTATTATAAATAAAGAGTTATGACTGTGTTAATATCTAAACCATTCATAATAATTTCTATGAAGAGCTACCTAGAAAACTCATGACCCAGCACAGATAAAGGATGACTGGGATTTTTACCATTTATTTGAGAAAACAGTTTAGCAAATAAATATGCCTTTTAAAAAACTCATTTTTAAGCAGAGAATGAAGTATCAGTGATGTCAGAAATATTTCTGCAAGAAAATTTTATTTTTTTTAAAGATTTTATTTATTTGACAGAAAGAAACACAGTGAGAGAGGGAACACAAGCGGAGGGACTGAGAGAGGGAGAAGCAGGCTTCCCGCCGAGAGGGAGCCTGATGTGGGACTCGATCCTGGGTCTCCAAGATCATGACCTGAGCCGAAGGCAGTCGCTTAGCCAACTGAGCCACCCAGGTGCCCCTCTGCAAGAAAATTTTATAGCATGTATCAGTGTATGGCTTTATGATTTTATGTAAAAGTGTATGTAGTATTACAAGTATTTCACAATATCCCATCGATTCCTGACAGTACACAATTTCTATTATTTTTTTAAACTTACCCACTAAGTCTTCTTTTGTCTGGCAAAGACTTCCAAGCCTCCTGTTTTCATGCTTTTGAAAATACACACTACATAAGGTAGATTCAACGTTCATTAACAATCAGAGCATTTTGGTGATTATTTAAATTTCATAAATATTTTTATGAAAGTCTCATAATAAAGACATTTATTTAAATGAATATAATTAGTATAATGTTTCAGATTCATTAAGTTTAATTTATTCAGTCACTCCTTGTGATATATCATCATTTAAAAAAACTAGCACAAGCATTTTGAGTTGCAAAGTAAATTAGCCAATTGATTGTACTGAACTTTTGGAAACCCTGATGCATATTACTAAAATTAATTTTACCTAACCTGATGTATTTGTTCTTGCATAGATTAAGTTACCATATGTGTTTTGAAAAGTAAAATGCTAAGAAATGCAATTTACAAATTTAGTCATTCTTCTGCAACTGGAAACAGGTATCATCATATAACCAGTATTATTGAATATTTAAACATGATCTGATCATTTGCTTCCAAAATCATATATACTTCTATTCACAAAGGTTGATCTGCTCTCTATGGGTACTTCATTAGGTCAGTGCTATCTTATGTGGAAAAATGACAACAGTTTCCCTGGCTGAGAAGATTTATGTCCAAATGCCAAGATTCTCAAAGACTAAATTAAAATCACCCACTGATTGTATACTCCAAGAGTTCGGTGAAGCACTCTTCAGTAATGCAATACTCTCAATGTGTCCATTATTGTTACTTCTTTGATGATACATCAATAATTTCAGAATTACTAAGTGGTACGAGTGTCAAAACAGAACTAATATCAAGGGTTTAGTAGTTATTTGTAGCTCTTTTTCCTTTAACCAGAAGGTACATAGTCAAAATACCATGTTGAAGAGTTAGTTGGATCAGCCTTTTTTTTTTTTTTCTCCTTCAGTGTGGTTATTTTAGTTATTTGAAATGAGCTGATTTGACTCGTATTTTTAATGCAATTTTTATCCTTGATATTCTGTATTTTTTGAGCAAGTGAAGAATTAAGTACTAAAAGTCAAAACTAAGCAAAAATATTACTCATAAATGTGTTATTTCCCTATATATTTTATTTATCTTAATTATCCATCCCTTTTATCCATTCCAATCTATCCTTGCTAAAAACTAACATTATTGTCTGGTTTATTTTTCCTGTGTTTGTTTCATTTTTTTCTCATTAAAAAGCTACCATACTATAGATTCCCTTTCATACTTTGTTTCTGTGTATCTAACAATATATTCTGTAAATTACCCACTGTAAGTTCAAACAGATCTTTTTAGAGAGGATTTTTTTACAATGTATGATATTCCACAGTTAATAATGCCATGTATGGGTACGTACTCTTAGGTTGTTTGCAATTTTGCAATTACAAATAATGCCATGATGAAATACCTATCTTCATATTGTTGGAGGCATGTTTCCAGAATAAATTCCTAAAATTAGAATGCTAGTCAAAATGTATGTATATGTTTTGGTTTTGTTACACATTCATAAATTCCTCTCCAAGAATGTTGTACGAATTTGCATTTCCATCAGTAATTAGAATTTTTGCTTTCCCAAGCCTTGTCAACAGAATATTTTCATATATATTCATATATATAAAATGTTAGTGTAGGGCTTATTTCCATTTCTTTAATTATGAGGTAGGTGGCACATCTTGTCATATGTTGAAGAATTGTTTTTATATCTGTATTTGTATTGTCTATTTTTGACTTTTCCCCAGTTTTTCTATGGGGTGTTGGTCTTTTTTTCCTAAAAGTCTTAGGAGCTCTTTATATGTTGGAGACCTAGCGTTCATCTGTGATATATGTTGCAAATATTTTCTCCAGCTTATCAGTTATCTTTTGACCTTTTTATATGATTTATATTTTACCATGTAAGAAATTACTGAAATTATTTTATGTGCTCATATTTATCAATCATTTCTTTTCTCACATCTTTATTTTGAGTCACTTTTTGAAAACATTTCCCTACATTCAAGTAATAAATAAAAAAATCCATTCCTGTTTTTTTCTTTTCACTTTCACTGCTTTTTTCTAAATTGCATTCCCCTAGTAATATACTTATTTGCAGAAAGATATGAAAATATTCTTATTATTCCCATTTGCTTTTATTTTGATGTCCAGTGCCACATTGCCATTTCTATTTTGTGAATTTGTGAAATTTTTTGATGTTTTTTTAAGTTAGCTAATGCTGTGTATTTAGTAATTTTTTTCAGTTAAAATAATTATTTTATTTTTGTGTGTCATCTATTCCTGTTTTAACCTTTATAAATCCCTCATCTTACAATTATTTTGTCCTTTTATCTATGTTTTTTAAAAACGGCAAACCTAGTTCATTTATTTTCATTTATATTCATTGACCAAGATACTTAGCACTATGACATTATGCTGTTTGCTGCTTTAAATGAGTCCATATGTTTTGAGAGTATTCAGTACTTTTCGATATGTCTCAATTTTCAGTGTGCTTTCACTTTAGTCCAGTAACTGTCTAAAAGAAAGCTTTCAAAATTCAAGATGAAATGGCCTTTCATATTTTTTTATAACCACCAGTCTTATTTAACTGTATTTTATTTGTAATACTTCTACTTTAAGGAATATAGTTATTTATTTATTTATTATTTCATTTTTTAGTGTTCCAAGATTCATCATTTATGACCCACACCCAGTGCTCCATGCAATACGTGCCCTCAGTACCCACCACCAGGCTCACTCACCCCATCCCCTCTCCTCCAAGACCCTCAGTTTGTTTCTGAGTCCAAAGTCTCTCATGTTTCATCTCCCTCCCTGATTTACTCCACTTCCGAATTCCTTTCCTTCTCCTACTGTCCTCCATATTACTCCTTATGCTCCACAAATAAGTGAAACCATATGATACTTGACTTCTATGCTTGGCTCACTTCATCCAGCATAATCTCCTCCAATTCAGTCCATGTTGCTACAAAAGTTGGGTATTCATCCTTTTTGTTGGAGGCAGAATATTCCATTGTATATATGTACTATATCTTCTTTATCCATTCATCTGTTGAAGGGCACCTTGGCTCTTTCCACATATTAATGATTGTGGCCATTGCTGCAATGAACAGTGGGGCACATATGACCCTTCTCTTCACTACATCTGTATCTTTGGGGTAAATACCCAATAGTACAATTGCAGGATCATATGGTAGCTCTATTTTTAATTTTTTAGGGAATCTCTACACTGTTTTCCAAAGCAACTGTACCAACTTGTATTCCCACCATCAGTGTAAGAGGGTTCCACTTTCTCCACAGCTTCTACAGCACTTGTTTCCTGACCTGTTAATTTTGGCCACTCTGACTAGTGTTAAAGTGGTATCTCAATGTGGTTTTGATTTGATTTTCCATGATAACTAGTGATGATGAACATTTTTTCATGTGTCTGTTAGCCATTTATATGTCTTCTATGTAGAAGTGCCTCTTCATGTCTTCTGCCCATTTTTTGATGCCCATCTTCTTTTTGGATGTTGAATTTGAGGAGTTCTTTATAGATCTTGAATCTCAGCCCTTTCTCTGTAGTGTCATTTACAAATATCCTCTCCCATTCCATGGGTTGCCTCTTTGTTTTGTTGACTATTTCCTTTGTTGTGCAGAAGCTTTTTATTTTGATGAAGTCCCAAAAGCTCATTTTTGCTTTTGTTTCTTTTGCCTATGGAGACATGTCTTGAAAGAAGTTGCTGTGGCCAATGTCAAAGAGGTTACTGCCTATGTTCTCCTCTAGGACTTTGATAGATTCCTGACTCACATTGAGGTCTCTAATCCATTTCAAGTTTATCTTTGTGTATGGTGTAAGAAAATGGTCAAGTTTCATTCTTCTATACATAGCTGTCCAATCTTCCTAGCACCATTTATTGAAGAGACTGTCTTTTATCCACTATATATTTTTTCCTGCTTTGTTGAAGATTATTTGACCATAGAGTTGAGGGTCCATATCTGGACTCTCTACTCTGCTCCATTGGTCTATGTGTCTGTTTTTGTGTTAGGACCATGCTGTCTTGGTGATCACAGCTTTGTAATAAACCTTGAAATCAGGTAACATGATATCCCCAGCTTTGTTTTTCTTTTTCAACATTTCCTTAGAAATTGGGGGTCTTTTCTGGTCCTTATAAATTTTAAGATTGTTTGTTCCAGCACTTTGAAAAATGTTGGTAGAATTTTGGTCAGGATGGCATTGAAAGTACAGATTTCTCTGGGTAGTATAGACATTTTAACAATGTTTATTCTTCCAATCCATGAGCATGGAATGATCTTCCATCTTTTTGTTTCTTCTTCAATTTCTTTCAGAATGTTCTATAGTTCCTTGGGTACAGATCCTTTCCTTCCTTGATTAGGCTTATTCCAAGGTAGCTTATAGTTTTTGTTGCTGTAATAAATGAAATTGATTCTATAATTTCCTTTTCTATATATTCATTGTTAGTGTTTAATAACACAACTGATTTCTGTGCATTGATTTTTGTATCCTGCCACATTACTGAATTGCTGTATGAGTTCTAGTAGTTTGGGGATGGAGTCTTTTCCATTTTCCATATAAAGTATCATGTCATCATTTTATCTGCAAAGAGAGACAGTTTGACTTCTTCTTTCCCAACTTGAATACCTTTTGTTTCTTTTTGTTGTCTGATTGCTGTTCCATGGCTTCTAACATGATCTTGAATAATAGTGATGAAAGTGGGCATCCTTGTCTTTTCCTGATCTCAAAGAGAAGGCTGTCAGTTTTTCCCCATTGAGAATGATATTCGCTGTGGGTTTTCATAGATAGATTTTATGAGGTTGAGGAATGTTCCCTCTATCCCTATAATTTGAAGACTTTTAATGATGAAAAAATGCCATATTTTCTCAATGCTTTTTTTCAGCATGGAAAGAGATTTATAGTGTTTTGGGGGTATGAACGGAAATTATGACATTCTTGCTGTAACTTTTCTATTGTAGATGTTTCTGCATGAGTGTGCACTATTCGCTATATAAGGTTTTATAGCCCTGAATAAAATCGGCACTGTTTGGACACGATCCCCTTTGCCCCTCCTGTCCCCATCTCTTTTCTTTTGCCTTCGTTTCACCATCTCCTTGCCCTTAGATCTCCGTTTGTGTTGCTGCCTAGGCTGCAAAAAGTGGCACCTGAACAGGGACCTGAGCACATCAGTGTAAGTGGTCACCAGATTCAAATCAGGTAAGGAGAGCCCTGGTCAATAAGGGTCACGATGGGAGTAAAAAACAATGGAACAAGGGCAGTCTATGGAGCAGGTTTATTTTTTGACTGCTTTGCAGACCCTTATGAAACAAAAGGGGTCCAAGGTCTCAAAGGGAACCTTGCAACAATTTTTTTGTACAGTTTCTGATTTATGTCCTCGGTTTCCTAAGGAGAGCATGGTGAGCTTAGATGCCTGGCAAAAGGTAGGACAAGAGATTAAAAATCAGCTTAAGCTGCGTGGTTCTGCTGCTGTTCCTCCTGATAACTGTGTTGGTTTGGATTCACATTTGTGAGGCCCTGGACCCTAGCATTCCTTTGAGCTTATCTCTTTGTCTTCTTATGGACCACCAGAGGAGCCCAAGGAGCTTAAGGAGCTCAAAGTGCTTTAAACAGACATGCCGCCGCCTTTGGCGGAGTTGGTGGAACAGGTAATAGCCTCTCCAAGTCCTTCCACACCCCGTGTGGAAGCATGGGGGGCTTCCCCTTTCAGTAGAAAACAGTGCACACTCATTCAGAAACATCTACAATAAAAAGGTTACAGTAACAATGTCATAATTTCCGTCCATACCCCCACAACACTATAAATCTCTTTCCCAATCACCAGTACCAGACTCCATGACCACGATTTTCTTTGTTCCTACCAAACTACTAAACAAAGCTCAAAGGGGGTATAGCACATGCCCGTGGGCATGATTAATATCTAACAGAAGCACAGCACCCGTTTACTTACCTACATCTATCTTAGACCATGACTAACTGATCCTCGTCTCGCATGAGTAGGGGCCCAGATAGCCCAGTGCCAGGAGTTTCGCTCCACCATTAACTCTAGCCTGCCCTGGCAAGAACGCCCAGGCTGGCGAGTCCAGGAACTATTACTCTACTATTGTCACCGCCTGACTCTGGGCTCTCCACACTGAATATATCAACCAAGATCCTGGTGAGTTGCTCGTTGCAAGTTTTCGGAGCAATCAGAAGTCACCACTGAAAAGGAAGAAGAAAGAAAAAAGAGATAAAAAGAGTAAAGAAACAAGAAAAAAACCCAGCAAAATGGGCCCCAATGGTACGATTTATATGACACAAAAACAAAGAAGAATAAACAAAAAGACCATCAAAAGTAAAAGAAAGGGGAAAAAAGCAAAACACTAAACCCAACCCAAACGACCCCCAAGAACAATATGTATATATTACAAAGGAAAAATCAAATACACAGACACACTGATAGAAAGATAGAGTGGGAAGGTGAGTACAAATCTTTATTGTGGGCAAAGGAAGTATTTCAGTTACTCCTGGGTATATCTTGATATTATTGTTAGAGGACTCCACTTTCTAGAGATACAGGGAAATTAAAATTGGTTTATATATGAGGGTAGTATTGAATAGGAATGAAGAATTACCTTGATACTCATATCTATATGTATGCTTAAAAGAAAGAAAAAGTGGGGCGCCTGGGTGGCTCAGTTGGTTAAGCGACTGCCTCAGCTCAGGTCATGATCCCAGAGACTGGGGATTGAGTCCAACATTGGGCTCCCTGCTCAGTGGGAAGCCTGCTTCTCCCTCTCTCACTCCCCCTGCTTGTGTTCCCTCTCTGGCTATGTTTCTCTCTGTCAAATAAATAAATTCTTTAAAAAAAATAAAAATAAAAAAAAAAAAGAAAGAAAAAGTGCTCCTGGGTGGCTCAGGGGTTAAAGCCTCTGCCTTTGGCTCAGGTCATGATCTCAATGTCCTGGGATCAAGGCCCGCATCGGGCTCTCTGCTCAGCAGGGAGCCTGCTTCCTCCTCTCTCTCCCTGCCTCTCCGCCTACTTGTGATCTCTCTCTCTGTCAAATAAATAAATAAATCTTTTTAAAAAATAAAAGAAAAGAAAGAAAAAAAGAAACAAACTAACAAACATAGGTAATGTGTATGAAATAAGTTCAAGGTAAAAAGTTGTGGAATATTGTATTAAATATCATATTGTAATAATAAATGGGCTAAAAATTAAAAGAACAAGAATTGTAAGAATGAATTTAAAATTTAAATGAAAACTGAAAAATAAAAATGAAAAGAAGTTAAAAAGAAAGTAAAAATGAAAAGCTATATCTATAAAATATACAGGTTTTGGGATAGTACCAGGAGCTTGATATATTGTTTTTTCCCCCAATATTGGGGTTTTACAGTTTTATGGAGACCCTTTGCTGGTGGTCTTCTTGTTCTTCTGGCTTGTCTTCTGGGCGAGGGACCCACCACCTTGTTTTTCAGTCAATGTTGTTTTGGCTGAGTCCCCCTGCCCCCTATCCAGAGTCTGGGCTGTGGAAACTGGTTTTTCAGACTTTTGTTCTCTGGAGGTTTTTGTTCTTTTGTGGATTTTTGCAGCTTTTGGGAAAGTCAGGGCAAAGTAAGCTGTCCACACCCAGACCTCTGTCTCAGAGAGAAGCCTCAGTCAGCTCCCCTCTGGATGGCGTGGGGCACACAGACTCTGTTCTGCACTCTCCCCTGCACCCTGTCACCTCTCACAGGTAGAGTGTACCCCCATTCGCTAGTCAGAATGGCACCCGAAGTCCCCACTTTTTCCTTCACTCCCGTGCCACAGAAACCACGAGTGATACTGGTTTGTCGCTGTCCAGATGCTCTCTGGAGCGCATACCTACGCCCGGTGTACTATGACCCCACGTCCCACACATTGCGTGGAAGGCTGTGGCAAGAGTCACCTCCATTGCAGGTTGTGCAGGCCTAGCCCCAGTGGCAGTGCAAGCCCAGACTCAGGGGCTTTCCTCCAGATTCCCACAAGTGCCGGGAGAGCTTTCTATTGCCTCCTAGAGGGCCCAGAGCCACAGTTTTATGCCCCTGCCAGCAGCCATGAGATTCCCTGGTTGCCTCTTAGGACCCTTTGTTTTGAGTGCTTTTAACCATACTGCAATTTGATGCTGATCCCCAAGCAGGACACTTTTGTATTGGAGTATTACTTTCCAATGGGTGGCTTCTGGTGGTTCCCTCCCCCTCTTGTTTCTCCTCCAAAATCAGTCTGAGCACCCGCTCTACTTTACCTCTCCACTGATGTTCTTCTGCCCTTGTAGAGATCCAGGAGTGTTTAGTCTTACATCTCAGGCTGATTTCATTTCTATTCACAGTGTTCTGGTAGATATTTAGCTCACTTCAGGTGATCCTTTGAAACAGGGTCTCCTACTTCTCTGCCATCTTGCCCCTCTCCTCAGGAACATAGTTATATTTTCTTTGTGACTTGATATATAAAGTTTTATGTACACTTGAGAAATTATATTCTTTATTTTTATGATATAAGTAATATATATCCATATCTATCTCTATCCATAATATTTTAGTGTCATTTAATTATACTTCCTTAATCTTTTCCTCTTATATTATGGATGCTGTTAATTTCTGCTACTCATAGTGTATTTCTTTATCTCTTTTCCCTTTTGGGCTTTATAAGGTGATGTGATTTGGTCTCTCACATTTATAAATGTTATATTTATTTAATAGATTATGTCTTTTTTATTGTTAAAGATTTTATTTATTTATTTGAGAGAGAGTGAGAGAGCATGAGAGAGCATGAACACAAGCAAGGGTGGGGCAGGGAAGGCAGGGACAGAGGAAAAGGGAGAAGCAGGCTCCCCACTGAGCAGGAAGCCCTACACAGGGTTGGATCCCAAGAACCTGGGATCATGACCTAAGCAGAAAAGAGAAACTTAACTGACTGAGCCACCCAGGCACCCCTAAATTGCGTCTTTTAGAAATAAAATAGCATCTTATCTTTTTTGTTTAAAATCATTGTGATAACAGTCTCACACTTTCTGTTGTTTCCCATTCTCAGAATGCATTTGTCCATCCTTTTCTATTAAGCCTTTTAGATTTTTTTAATTATGTATCATATAGTCACATTTTGATTTATTAGCTAATTTTTTTTTCTCTCTTTTATAAGCCAGTTACATCTATTTAGGTTTATTGATAAGAATATGGTTTTTAGAGGGTCAAGATGGCGGAAGGCCAGGTGACCGCATTTCAGGGAGTTCCCTGAAGAGAGCTGAATTCCAACAAAAAAACCACTACAAGACCACCGTGAACACCCATGAAACCAGCCTGAAATGTGATATTTCCCACTTCTGGACCGCCACGAGAGACAAAGAACATCGGCAAAAAGGTAGAAACAAATTGGAGG
>PITA01033081.1:0-13174 GCA_004023965.1 Spilogale gracilis | reverse complement strand
TCCACATTGTTTTCCAAAGCGGCTGCACCAGTTTACATTCCCACCAACAGTGTAAGAGGGTTCCCCTTTCTCCACAGCCTCTCCAACACTTGTTGTTTCCTGTCTTGTTAATTTTGGCCATTCTGACTGGTATAAGGTGGTATCTCAGTGTGGTCTTGATTTGAATTTCCCTGATAGCTAGTGACGCTGAACATTTTTTCATGTGTCTGTTAGCTGTTTGTATATCTTCTACGGAGAAGTGCCTCTTCATGTCTCTTGCCCATTTTTTGATGTGTTCATCTTCTTTTTGGGTGTTGAGTTTGAGTAGTTCTTTATAGATCTTGGATACCAGCCCTTTGTCTGTAGTGCCATTTGCAAATATCTTCTCCCATTCTGCGGGTTGCCTCTTTGTTTTGTTGATTGTTTCCTTTGCTGTACAGAAGCTTTTTATTTTGATGAAGTCCCAGAAGTTCATTTTCGCTTTTGTCTCCTTTGCCTTTGGAGACGTGTCTTGAAAGAAGTTGCTGTGGTCGATGTCAAAGAGGTTACTGCCTATGTTCTCTTCCAGGATTTTGATGGATTCCTGCCTCACGTTGAGGTCTTTCATCCATTTCGAGTTTATCTTTGTGTATGGTGTAAGAGAATGATCGAGTTTCATTCGTTTTTTTTTTCTTTCAAAGATTTCACCTATTCATTCACCAGAGAGAAACACAGCCAGAGAGGGAGCACAAGCAGAGGGAGTAAGAGAGTGAGAAGCAGGCCTCCCGCCGAGCAGGGAGCCTAATGTGGGGCTCAACCCCGGGTCCCCGGGACCATGACCTGACCCGAAGGCGGTTGCCCAACCAACTGAACCACCCAGGTGCCCTGAGTTTCATTCTTTTATATGTAGCTTTTTTGTCCAGTTTTCCCAGCAGCATTTATAGAAGAGACTGTCTTTTTTCCACTGGATAGTTTTTCCTGCCTTGTCAAAGATTATTTCATCACAGAGTTGAGGGTCTGTATCTGGACTTTCTGCTCTGTTCCATTGGTCTATGTGTCTGTTTTTGTGTCAGTACCATACTGTCTTGGTGCTCACAGCTTTGTAATACGGCTTGAAGTCAGGCAGCGTGATTCCCCAGCTTTATTTTTCTTTTTCAACATTTCCTTAACAATTTGGGGGTCTTTTCTGGTTCCATATAAATTTTAGGATTTTGTTCCAGCACTTTGAAAAATGCTGGTGGAATTTTGATTGGGATGGCATTGAAAGTATAGATTGCTTTGGGCAATATAGACATTTTAACAATGTTTATTCTTAACAATCCATGAGCATGGAGTGCTTTTTCATTTTTTTTGTGTCTTCTTCAGTTTCTTTCATGAGTCTTCTGTAGTTCCTTGAGCACAGATCCTTTACTTCTTTGGTTAGGTTTATTCTGAGGTATCTTAATGGTTTTTGATGCTACAGAAAATGGAATCGATTCTCTAATTTCCCTTTCTATATTTTCATTGTTAGTGTATAAGAACGCAGCTGATTTCTTGCATTGATTTTGTATCCTGCCACGTTACTTAATTGTTGTATGAGTTCCAGTAGTTTGGGGGTAGAGTCTTTTGGGTTTTCCATATAAACTGTCATGTCATCTGCAAAGAGAGAGAGTTTGACTTCTTCTTTGCCAATTTGAATACCATTTATTTCTTTTTGTTGTCTGATTGCTGATGCAAGGACTTCTAACACTATGTTGAAGAACAGTGGCAAGAGTGGGCATCCTTGTTTGGTTCCTGATCTCAGTTGGAAGGCTGTCAGCTTTTCCCCATTGAGAATGTTGAGGAATGTTCCCTCTATCCCTATATTTTGAAGAGTTTTAATCAGGAACGGATGCTGTATTTTGTGAAATGCTTTTTCTGCATCAAGTTAGAGGACCAGGTGGTTCTTTTCTCTTATTGATTGGTTCCCTCACATTGATTGATTTGCAAATATTGAACCACGCTTGCATCCCAGGGATAAAACCCACTTTGTGGTAGATAATAATTATTATTTTTTTTAAAAGACCCTATTTATTTATTTGACAGAGAGAAACACAGCTAGAGAGGGAACACAAGCAGGGGGAGTGAGAGAGGGAGAAGCAGGCTTCCTGTTGTGTAGGGAGCCCAATATGGGGCACAATCCCGGGACTCTGGGATCATGACCTGAGCCGAAGACAGATGCCCAACAACTGGGCCACTCAGTGATGGAAAATCTTTTTAATGTACTGTTGGATCCTATTAGCTAGCATCTTGTTGAGAATGTTGGCATCCACATTCATCAGGGATATTGGTCTGAAATTCTCCTTTTTGATGGGTCTTTGCCTGGTTTGGGGATTAAAATAATGCTGGCTTCTTAGAAAGAGTCTGGAAGTTTTCCTTCTGTTTCTTTTTTTGAAACAGCTTCAGAAGAATAGGTAATATTTCTTCTTTGAATGTCAGGTCCTGGGCTCTTGTTTTTTGGGGAGGTTTTTGATCACTGCTTCAATCTCGTTACCAGATATTGGTCTATTCAGGTTGTTGGTCTCTTCCTGTTTCAGTCTTGGAAGTCTATAGGTTCCCAGGAATGCATCCATATCTTCTAGGTTGTTTAACTTATTAGCATATAACTGTTGATAGTAATTTCTGATGATTGTTTCTATTTCCTTGGTGGTAGTTATGATCTCTCCCCTTTTATTCATAATTTTATTAATTTGGGTCCTCTCCCTTTTTTTTTTTTTTTTTTTTGGATTAGTTTGACCAGTAGTTCATCAATCTTACCATTTCTTTCAAAGAACCAGTTTCTAGTTTTGTTCTCCTGTCTCTAGTTTGTAATTCATCGATCTTTGTTCTGATCTTAACTAATTACCCTCCTGTGCGTGGGGTTGGCTTAATTTTTTGTTGATTTTCCAGTTCTTTAAGTTGTAAAGAGAGTTGGTGTATTCAGGATTTTTCAATTTTTTTGAGTGAGGCTTGGGTGGCTATGTATTTCCCCCTTTGGACTGCCTTTGCTGTGTCTTATAGGTTTTGGATTGATGTATCTTCATTCTCATTGTTTTCCATGAAATATTTAAGTTCTTTGATTTCCTGGTTGATCCAAACATTCTGGAGCAGGATAGTCTTTAGCTTCCAAGTGTTTGAATTCCTTCCAAACTTTTTCTTGTGGTTAAGAGGAACAGCATTTTAACTGCAGTTAGCAGTTGCCACTTTTCTTGAAAAGCATTTTTCATCTTTCTTGTAGTTTATTCCATGTGAATTAGATATTATTGATTTCAAGTGACTGCTCTCCCATACTGCTTATTTTATTTTATTTTATTTTATTTTATTTTATCTTATTTTATTTTATTTTATTTTAAGATTTTATTTATTTGACAGAGAGAAACACAGTGAGAGAGGGAACACAAGCAGGGGGAGTGAGAGAGGGAGAAGCAGGCTTCCTGCCAAGCAGGGAGCCCGATGTGGGGCTCGATCCCGGGTCTCCAGGATCATGACCTGAGCCGAAGGCAGTCGCTTAACCAACTGAGCCACCCAGGCGCCCCCCACACTGCTTATTTTAAATTGCATAACCTCTCCTGAGACAGCTGTTTTTGCAGATTCCATCATATAGCTTCTCGTCATTTAAATGCACTGTTTCCCCCACACAGCTTAAGTTTTGAGCATTGACCCCAAAAACTTAGAATAGAGTCAGTGTAAAGGATTTAGGAATTCTGTTTAGCCTTTCTTTCTATCTATCTTTCTTTCTTCTTTTTTGGTCTGTTTGCAGAGGAAGTAGCTTTATCTCCTACTACTTCCTTTCCTGATTAGAGCAGAAGTCAGCAAACTAAGGCTTGCCCAGCTGCCTGTTATATTGTCCATAGCCACCACTGCAGTGGATTAGGGCTGTGAGCATTGGAGACCTCTCTGGAGTGTTCCCTCTGTCCCATCATCCCCTTTATTCCCAGCGCCTGACTCCCTGGCCAGGGTTTGCTGTGGTGCCCTCTATACTTGGCAGCGGATGTAGAGTCTCCAATTGGGGATTGGTGACTCAGCAAATTGCCATGTCTCCAGCAGCAGAGCCAGCTGCCCGAGTTGAGATGGCTGGGCTTTCTGGGAGAAGAGAAGGGCATGCTGCAATTTGGGTGTCACTGGGGCTAAGAGTGATGAAGCTGAATGTGTTGAGTACTATCCTGTCTACTCCCCCGCGCCCCAGTGGTGCCCTCTCCACCACACTGGATACTCTTCCTTTAGAAATGGCTCTGCTAATGACAGTAGTACCTAGTGTGCCCACCATTTGAAATGGCCTGAATTAGGTAAAAAGGATCTAGGTCAGGCAGGACTTTTCTTTCTTATATAAGGACCTACATGTTATATTTGTGTTTTGCTTGGCAAAGCCTACAATTGCCCTTCTCAGAAAATGTTTATAAATCCCCACTCTATAGCCATATGAGCCTTCTCGCTGTATCATGAACATCCTCGAGCACACTGTTGTCTTCTGTTGTCTCAGGCCCTTGGTACTTGCTGTTCTATCCTTATGGCCATGTTCTTAGTAGGTTTCTTCAGTAGCAAAACAGAGAATCTTAGGTTTTACTTTTCAGAGATAAAATGAAAGTTACTTAAAAAAAAAAACTTGCTTTTTATTGTTTTGTTTGGGGTAGCAATAAAATAGTGAACAAACAGACCCAGTCTGTGCTTTCAGGGAGTGTAGAATTCTTTGAGAGAAAAGATATTACGCATAATTCCACAAGTAAATATATTACAAACTGTGATAAGTTCTATGAAGGAAGAGTTCAGAGGCCTAAGAGATTATAAAGGGAGAGGGGAACTAATTAAACAGGAGTTAGATGGACTGCCTGTATCACTTCTTTTATTTTTTCTATATATTTTTAAGATTTTATTTATTTTTTAAAGATTTTATATATTTATTTGACAGAGAGTTAACGAGAGGGAACAAAAGTGGGGAAGAGGAAGAGGGAGAAGCAGGCTACCTGCTGAGCAGGGAGCCAGATGTGGGACTTCATCCCAGGACCCTGAGATCATGACCTGAGCTGAAGGCAGACACTTAATGACTGAGCCACCCAGGCGCCCCAGTTTTTTAAGATTTTATTTATTTGAGAGAGTGAGTGCGCAGTGGGAGAGAATCTTTTAAGCGGGCTCCATGGTGAGCAGGGATTCCAATGCCAGGCTTAATCCCATGACCCATGAGATCATGAACTGAGCTGAAACCAAGAACTGGAGGCTTAACTGACTGAGCCACCTAGGCACCCTGCCCTTATCATTTTTGCCACCAGTGTGAAACACACTGGCCCATGGTACCATCGTCTCTTGACTGGATTACAGTAATAGTTTCCTGACTGATTTCTTTATTGTTCTTGCATTACTGGAAGTTGGGTTTTCCACACAGCAGTCATGGATGGTGACTCTGAAAATAGGTTAGCTTATGTTACTCTTTTGTCCAAACTCTCTGATGGGTCCCCTTCCTATCTATATAGTAGAAGCCAAAAGCCTTATTCAAGGCATCATTATTTCTTTGATTTCATCTCCTGTTGTTTTCTCTCGTGCTTGTTCTGTCACCTTATTGGCCTCCTTACCATAGCAGGATATTTTCAGGCATACTCTTGTCCCAGCTTCTTGGCACTTCCATCTTCCCTTGACGGGTAATGCTTTTATCTCACTTATCTCCTTGCCTCATCACATCATCTCCTCTATGCCTATCTGTTACTCATGATGTTTTAAATTATTAAATTTTTTACTTCTATATATAGTCCAGTGACCACATGTAGAGATTTAAGACTACAGTCTTCTCACATCACCCTGTATAACACTTTGTCCTTCTTTTTTTCCATGGCACTATTATTATCTTCTATACTATATTTTAACTTTTTTTTTTTACGTTTTATTTTTTTATTAGAGTGAGAGAGCAAGCATGAGTAGGGGGAGGGGCAGAAGGAGAAGGGGAAGCAGACTTCCTGCTGAGCAGGGAACCCTATCATGTAGGCCTTGTTTCTAGGACCCTAGGATCACAGTGTGAGCCAAAGGCAGATGCTTAACCAACTGAGCCACCCAGGCACTGCTATATTTTTACTTAGCTGTCTTGTCTCCTCCTCTAAAAGTAAGCTTTACAAGGGCTCAAAAGTTTAAATATTTATTTACTGCTGAATTTCTGTGTCTTAGAACTGTGTCTAGAGTATAGTAAATTCTTAGTATATATTTGTTGAATGGATGAATGAATGAATGAATGAACGGGGGAAGACTTTTTTTTGTCTTTCAAAGATTTATTCATTCTTTTGGGAGAGAGGGCCAGTGACCTGAGTGGGGGAGGGACAGAGGGAAAGACTCTCAAGCAGTCTCCCCACTGGGTGGGGAGCCCCAAGCAAAGCTTGATCTCATGACCCTGAGATCATGACCTGAGCTGAAATCAAGAGTTGGATGCTTAATTGACTGAGCCACCCAGACGCTCTGAGGGAAAACTTTTTTGATAACATATCAGCTTTGACAAGAAAAGTGGGGAATTGTGATGGGAAAGTTACCAGAGGAAAAAATTTCCAGAGTAAAATATAGGTGAAGTCCCTAAGCCAGGGGAAAGCATAGACTAATGACTAAAATGTGTAGTGAATATTCTCAGATGAGACTGGAGAGTTGAATGACAGTTAGATAATGCCAGGCCTTGTCAAAAATTTTGTATGTAATTTTAAGTATAATAGGAATCTATTAAAGGGTTTAAGTGTTTAATACTTCAGAGTTCAGTCATGTGTGGGTGGCTTAGTCACTTAAGTGTCTGCCTTCGGCTCAGGTCAGATCTCAGGGTTCTGGGATCATGCCCCGCATTGGGCTCCTTGCTCAGTGGGGAGTCTGCTTCTCTCTCTCCTGCTGCTGTTTTCCCCACTTGTCTCTCTGGTTCTCTTTGTGTGTGTCAAATAAATAAAACCTTAAAAAAAAACCTTCAGGGGTGCCTGGGTGACTCAGTTGGTTGGACAACTGCCTTTGGCTCAGGTCATGATCCCGGAGACCCGGGATCAAGTCCCACATCGGGCTCCCTGCTCGGCAGGAAGCCTGCTTATCCCTCTCTGACTTCCCCTGCTTGTGTTCCCTCTCTGGCTGTGTTTCTCTCTGTCAAATAAATAAAATCTTAAAAAAAAAATACTTCAGAATTTATTTTTTTTTTTCAGAGTTCAGTTTTTTTTTTTTTTAAGCTTTTATTTATTTGACAGAGAGAAACACAGCCAGAGAGGGAACACAAGCAGGGGAAGTCAGAGAGGGAGAAGCAGGCTTCCTGCCGAGCAGGGAGCCCGATGTGGGGCCTGATCCCAGGTCTCCGGGATCATAACCTGAGCTGAAGGCAGTCGCTTAACCAACTGAGCCACCCAGGCGCCCCTCAGAGTTCAATTTTTTAAGTACAAGAATACTTTCCTACATAACCATAGTATAACTTTTGAAATCAAGAAATTAACATTGATTGGATATTACCATTTAATCCATAAAACACATTCAAATTTTGCCCCTTCTCCCAGTAATGTTGTTGGGCACCGATTCATGTACAGATTCAGGATCTAATCCAGGATTCTGCATTGGATTCAGTTGGCTCTTGAGTGTCCTTCAGTCTGGAGTAGTTCTTCCCATTTCTCCTTGTTTTTCACAACCTTGACATTAAAAAAAAATTTTTTTTTTTTTTAGATTTTATTTATTTATTTGACAGAGAGAAACACAGCTAGAGAGGGAACACAAGCAGGGGAAGTGAGAGAGAGAGAAGCAGGCTTCCCACCGAGCAGGCAGCCCGATGTGGGACTCTATCCCGGGTCTCCGGGATCATGACCCGAGCCGAAGGTAGTCCCTTAACCAACTGAGCCATCCAGGCGCCCCACAACCTTGATATTTTTAAAGGGTACCAGTTAGTTTCCTTGTAGACTACCCCTCAGTTCGGGTATACCCTTCAGTTATATTTTCTTGTGATTTATGCATTTTTGGGCAGTAGTGCCACTAAAGTACAGCTGGTTTTGTGTGTGTGTGTGTGTGTGTGTTTTGCATGTCAGGAAGAACATGAAGTTGATTTGTCCTGTGTTGTTAATGTTTAACTTTTATCCCTTGGTCAAGATCATGTCTGCCAGTTTTCTTGACCTCACAGTTAATGAGTTTGTTGAAGTAATTAATTAGTAAGTACTTTGCAGGGAGATACTTTGAATCTTTATCATACCCTGTTTCCATCAAACTTTTTTGCTTTAGTATCCATTGATGTATTTTTCCCGAAATAGATATATACTCAGAATGGTGCCAAATGCTGATTTGTCTAACTCTGTTTTATATTCTAGTGTTATTAGTTTTGGCATCCTACAGAAGGGTAGTGCTTTCCCCGTTCACCTGTTTATTTGCTTTATTTGCTTCAGATTGGTGTTCTTTTTTTCCTCAGTGGGTTTTAATTTGTTATTTTATTTAAATTTTTTTAGACTTGGCTAGCAGGAGCCCCTTAAAAGCTAGCTCTTGTGTCTTTGATATGCTTTCATTTTTTGAGTATTTCCTTAACTATATGACATAGCAAGTTATTTTAAACTTGAATCTGGAATTTTCTTGGTCTCAGCTGTGGAGTCTGCCATTCCTCAAAGTGTTGGTCCTAAAGCAGAGCATTAGTCATCTGGGCTCTAGGTGTGCTTATTGCTACTGAGGTTTTACTGCTTCTAGGCCCTCTCAGTATATACACTTAGGAAATATACTCACACACACATTTATACCTGTTTTTGTATTTCTCCACTATATTAAAAAATAAATTTATACTGATACCTCCAATTCCAAGCAGAAGACACAGAATTTATTCTAGCCATCTTTCTTCCCATATTTGTAACTCCTTTCTCTCATTGTTTAGAAACTTAGTTACATTATCTTCCGTGTATTTACTTAATTGCCTAATACTTTCTGTTTGTAATCGAACTCATGGCCACATCAGCCCAAAACTCAGTCTTAGATGTGTTGTCCCATGAAAAATCTGCCTCAGAAACAGTTACGGAATGATAGTCCTGATGAAGGGGGGTGGAGGGGGAGATGATAAGGGAAGGAGGAAAGAGTATAGGTCAGTTAGAAGGTTTGGCCTTGGATACTGCCAACTCTTCTTGCTAGCTCGAAGGTCAGCCTGATGAGGGAGAAGAATGCTTTGTGTTTGATAGTTATTCTGGTTGCTGTGTAGAGAATAGGTTGAAAAGAATGAGAAAGGGTGGCACCTGGGTGGCTCAGTTGGTTAAGCGTCTGCATTGTGCTCAGGTCATGATCCTGGGGTCCTGGGTTCAAGCCCCTTTTTGGGCTCCCTGCACAGCGGGGAGTCTGCTTCTTTCTTTCCCTCTGCCCCTCATCCAGATGCCCCATGGTCAATTAATCTTGGACAAAGCAGGAAAGAAGATCCAGTGGAAAAAAGTCTCTTCATCAAATGGTGTTGGGAAAACCGGGCCACTTTCTTACACCATACACAAAAACAAATTTAAAAATGGATTAAGGAGAGGGTGCCTGGGTGGCGCAGTTGGTTGAGCATCCGACTCTTGGTTTTAGTTTGGTGGTGATCTTGGGATCATGAGATAGAGCCTTGCGTTGGGCTCTGTGCTCATCTTGGAGTCTGCTTGGGATTTTCTCTTCCTTTTTCCTTCCCTTCACGTGCTCTCTCTCTTTCTCTCTGTTTCTGTCTCTCTCTAAAATGGGTAAATCTTAAAAAAAAAAAAGAGGTTAAGGTTCTAAGTGTGGATGCGAAATAAAAAAATTCGGGGTGCCTGGGTGGCTCAGAGGGTTAAGCCTCTGCCTTTGGCTCAGGTCATGATCTCAGGGTCCTGGGATCAAGTCCCACATCGGGCTTCTCCGCTCAGCGGGGTGTCTGCTTCCCCCTCTTTCTCTGCCTGCCTCCCTCTCTTTCTCTGCCTATTTGTGATCTCTCTCTCTGTCAAATAAATAAATAAAAATCTTAAAAAAAAAAATCCTAGAAAAGAGCACAGGTAGTAACTTTGCTGACATTAGCCATAGAAACTTTTTTGTAGATGTGTCTCCTGAGGCAAGGAAGCAAAAGCAAAAATAAATTATTGGGACTATATCAGAATAAAAAGGTTCTGCACACTCAACAAAACTAAATGATAATCGATGGAATGGGAGAAGATACTTGTAAATGATGTACCCAATGAAGGATTAGTATGCAAAATATATAAAGAATTTAAGATGTTAGCACCCCAAAAACAATCCAGTTAAAAAATGATTGATGTAGGGCACCTGGGTGGCTCAGTGGGTTAAGCCTCTGCCTTCAGCTCAGGTCATGATCTCAGGATCCTGAGATCCAGGCCCGCATCAGGCTCTCTGCTCAGCAGGGTGCCTGCTTCCTCCTTTCTGTCTGCCTGCCACTCTGCCTGCTTGTGATCTCTTTCTCTGTCAAATAAATAAATAAAATCTTTAAAAAAAATTGGTAGATGTAGTGGCCAACAGACACATGAGATACTCAATATCACACATCATCAAGGAAATGGAAATCAAAAGTATTGAGTGGTGCCTGGGTGGCTCTGTCAGTTAAGCATGATTTTGGCTCAGGTCATGAAGTAGGGGTCCTGGGATCAGGTCCTGTGACCAGTTCCCTGCTCAGTGGGAAGTTTGCTTTTCTCCTTCTCCTCTGACCCTCCCCCCCGCCCCCACTTGTGCTTGTATGTGTGCTCTCTCAAACGATAATTCTTTAAACAGAAAAACTGTCATGAAGATATCACCTCATACCTGTTAGAATGGCTAAAATAAGAAACAAAAGAAACAGTAAGTGTTGGTGAGGATGTGGAGATAAAGGAACCCTGTGTACTATTGGTGCAAACTGGTAAAACCAAAAATAAGGATGCCTGGGTGACTGACTCAGTTGATTAAGCGTCCCACTCTTGATTTTGGCATAGGTCATGATCTCAGGATGAGTCAAGACTCTTGTTGGGCTCAGCACTGGGCATGGAGAATGCTTAAGATTCCCTCACTCCCTCTCTGCTTTTCACCCCCTCACTAAAAAAAAAAAAAAAAAAAAAAAAAAAAAGGACCTGTCATATGATGTAGTGATTCCACTATTGAGTATTTACCCTAAGAATATGAAAACACTAATTTGAACAGATAAATGCACTCCTGTGTTTATTTAAACATTGTTTACAATAGCCAAATTATGGAAGCAGCTCCAACTGTTCATGGATATATGAGTGGGTAAAGAAGATATGCTGCAGGAATACTGCCCGGCCATAAAAAAGAATGAAATCTTACCATTTGCAACAACATGGATCTAGAGAGTATAATGTTAAGTAAAATAAGTCAGGCAAATACAAATACCATATGATTTCACTTGTAGGTGGAATTTGAGAAACATTAAATGAACAACAAAAAAAGAGACAAATAGTAAAGCAGACTCTTAACTGCAGAGAACAAACTGATGGTTACCAGAGAGTAGGTAGGTGGAGAAATGGGTGAGAGAGGTGAAAGGGATAGAGTACACTTACCTTTTTTAAAAAAAATATTTTATTTATTTGACAGAGAGAGGGAGCCCGATGTGGGACTCGATCCCGGGTCTCTGGGATCATGACCTGAGCCGAAGGCAGTCATTTAACCAACTCAGCCACCCAGGCGCCCCACCTTTTTTTTTTTTTTATTAAGTTTTTAATTCCATTTAACATACAGTATTGGTTTCAGCGATACAGTATTAGTGATTCAGCAGTTCCATACGTCACCCTGCACAACAAGTGTACTCCTTAATCCCATCACCTTTGTCACCTGTCCCCCACTATCCCCCCAAGAAAGTAGTCCAGTTTCATTCTTTTTACACAGTTTGCAGAATTCTCCAGTTTTCCCAACCCCATTTCTTGAACAAATTGTCTTTTTTCTTTTTTTAAAGATTTTATTTATTTGAGATAGAAAGTGAGCAAGAGAGTGAGAGTGAGCATGAGTAGGGGGAGGGGCAGAGGGACAGGGAGGAGCTGGGAGTCTGATGCAGGGCTTGATCCCTTGACCCCAGGATCATGACTTGAGCCGAATGCAGACATTTAACTGACATCCCAGAAATTGTCTTTTTCCCATTGGATATTGCCTCCATTGTTGAAGATTAACTGACCAACATAATCATGGGTTTATTTCTGGGGAGGGTAGAAGCTTTGATGAACTGCTGCGACGGTGGAGAGGGACAGAAGTGGATATAACCAAAGCATATCTGAAAGTCTGTAAACCTCTTTTTAAATTGCGGTTTAGGGCATGTGGGTGACTCTGCTGCATATCCAGCTATTAATTTGCCTTGGGCTGTGATCTCAGGGTTGCAGGATTGGGCCCCGATTTGGGCTCTGGGTTCAATGAGGAGTTGGCTTCCCACCAGTCACTCTGCTCACATGCACTCTCTGGAATAAATAATTCCTTAAAAAATACATCATTTCACCAGATATATTAATTTGCCCAATGGATAGAAACCGTTACCGTAATAAGAAGTATTTTTTTTTTTATTGTTACTAAAATTTTTTTTTTCCAGTGTTCCAAGATTCATTCCCTGTTCCCCACACCCAGTGCTCCACGCTTTAGGTGTCCCCAGTACCCACCACCAGGCTCTCCCATCCCTCTACCCCCCTCCCTCCAAGTCCCTCAGTTTGTTTTTGTGTCCAAAGTCTCTGTTGTTTCGTTTCCTTCCCTAGATTACCCTAGTTCCCATTTACTTTCCTTCTCCCACTGTCCTCCAGTTTACCCCTCATGCACCGCAAGTAAGTGAAACCATGCGATACTTGACTTTCTCTTCTTGGCTTATTTCACTCAGCATAATCTCTTCCAGTCCGGTCCATGTTGCTACAAAAGTTGGATATTTATCCTTTCTGATGGAGGCATAGTATTCCATTGTATATATGTACCACATCATCTTTATCCATTCATCTGTTGATGGGCACCTTGGCTCTTTCTACAGTTTGGCTATTGTGGCCATTGCTGCGATGAACATTGGGGTGCATATGGCCCTTCTTTTTACTACATCCGTATCTTTGGGGTAAATGCCCAGTAGTGCGATTGCAGGGTCATAGGGTAGCTCTTTTATTTATTTGACAGAGAGAAGCACAGCCAGAGAGGGAACACAAGCAGGGGGAGTGAGAGAGGGAGAAGCAGGCTTCCTGCTGAGCAGGGAGCCCGATGTGGGGCTCGATCCTGGGTCTCCGGGATCATGACCTGAGCCGAAGGCAGTCGCTTAACCAACTGAGCCACCCAGGCGCCCCTAGACGTATTTTTTTTTTTCAAGATTTATTTATTTATCTGA
>PITA01033080.1:0-13178 GCA_004023965.1 Spilogale gracilis | reverse complement strand
TCTGAACCCTGTGCAGCCCTGGTCCCTGGCAAGGCCAGGGAGAACAAGCCGCCACTGCTGTGGATCAGATCTCATGCTTGCTGACACAGACCTGGTGGCTCTTCTTGCCACTCCCCCATTTCCCGGCTACAGAACCTCACTCCAGGGCCCTCAAATCCTTCCTGGCCAGTACCAGGAGCCCCCCCACCCCCCACGTCCTAAATAGGACCTGAGCTCAGGCCCCAGCTAGTTTCTCTTCACACTTGTAATCAGCAAGGTATGGGTGGTATACGTCCCTGGTCACCGGTCGTGGACTTTGGCCTGAGCCCTGTGGCTCCTCCTTGGCCGGGTGAGGGGCCCTGGCCTGGGTTTCTGATCTCATCTAACACTGTTCTCCAGCGTTGGCTGGGGTCGAGGTGGAGAAATAATACCCTCTTCCCTCCCCCACCCCGGGGGTTTTTTTGTTTTTGTTTTTTTCTTGTCTAGCCCCTGCTGGAGCCGAAGATGAGGGCTAAGGAAGCAGGAGACTGGGTGGGTTATTTTGGAGACAATTTTTGTGGAAGCGTAAAAATCTTCACATTTGCAAAGGGAAGAAATCCTGAGAAGGGGTCCCCAGCGATGACAGTTTCTTGGGTCATCAGTTCTGTGGGAAGCAGCCATGCTTTGAGATCTGGAGCTAGGACCTTTTCTTCACTCTGCGGGGTTGGGGGAGAGGGTCTCCTAACCAGGAGGAGAGTGTCTAATGGGCCCTAGAAGCAGAGCCACGCCTATTTGCTGTAGCCCTGTAACTGGGATGGCTACCTTGTCAGGGACTTCCAGCCAGGAGTGGCAGCCACAGGCCTTCAGAGCCACTCCTTGGCATGCGGGGGCACCTGTCCCAGCCCCTGACGGCACTGCCCAAAGTGGGGGAACAGTTGGGCTTCTTGCCAAGTGGGGTGGTAGGGGTGGAAAGGCCCCCCCCCAGTCAGGCTGCCTCCTTCCATTCTGGGCCAGGCAAAGAGCGCGAGCAGCAGATGGAATAGCAGCCCTCCTCCCCAGACTGTTCCTCTGCCCTCGGTTCTTTCTCTTCCTTCTCTCCTGGCATTGCCTGGCCTTGGTAACCGGAAGCCCATCCTCTCTTCTCACTTTCCCTAGCAGCTTCCTCGGGTGTCAGCACCAGGCTTCTCTGCCCGTGGCAGCCAAGGGCTGCAGCCAGAGCAGGGGGCTCCCGTGCCGGGGCTGCAGGCTTCAGCACTTAGAGCCCTGCAGGCCCACTGTCGCCTTTGAAGGCAATACAGAGGTGGCTCCGTCTGGCCTCCTAACCTTCCCTTTAGACTTTGGACTTTTCCAGAATGAGCGTGTGTGGTGGTTTTCCTTCTCTGCTTTCCTTCTTCCCTCCTCCCTTAGCCATCTCTCCTCTGTCATCATCACTTTGATTTCCCCTCCCTTTATGCCTTTTTGGGGCTTGGTCTCAAGTTCCTTTTCCCTTAGATTAAAAAAAAAAACACAAAAGACATAAAGGGCATTTTAGACCAGTTCTGATGTGAGCAGATCCTAGTATTTGGGACGGGGTGGGGGTGGGCAGGTCATCACTAGCTTGCCAGGGAAGCTCTGGAACCACGGTGCACAGTTTGCACGTGTTTGAGGGCGCTCAGCCTCCAGGCTAGAGCCCTGCCAGAGCTGTGAAACCCCTTTCCCCTGATTGTAAAAGGAAGTAAAGGAGGGGAGGCAGTCATCTGGGCACCAGGCAGGGTGGTGCCCTCTTGGCAGCATTGGCAAAAACCAAGGAAAATTCTTGTGTTTGCTGCCTCAAGCTAAATGTTGGGGCTCCCTCCCCCCAGCTGCTCTGTAGTCTGTGTCTCTCCCCTGCCCCACCCCCAAACCCCGGCCTACAGCTAGGGCTGTCTGCTTCCTACTGGGAGACACACCATCCTCCAGAGGTCCCCAGTGGCTGGGGCTGAAAAGGGTTAAAAGCTGAAGCAAAGCCGGGGAAGCTGACTTCAGTCCCACAGCCTTTGCCGCCTTTGGTGCTGCCCCCTGGGGGGGGGGGAACCGCCTGCAGTCTCCTCCCCGCTTTGGCCCTTCCTGAACCCTGTGCCTGCCCTGTGCAGGGGGGAAGTAGAGCAGCGCTGGGCCAGTGCAGCTGGGCTGGGGCTGGAGCGGGATGGCTCCCCGCCCACCATGCCTCCTAAGCACAGGGTCACCACTGGAAGCCCTGGTCTGGGCAACTCAGCCTGGCCCTGTGTTAAGCAGGCCTGGGTATCCAGTCTACTTTAGTCCCCCACTTCCTGAATCACCAGACTTTCTCCCAGAGCCTGGTCCTCCCGCAGCCCTGACCCTGGCATGCAGCCCCGTAGCCCAGGTGGAGGGGGTGCCCTATGGAGGTGGCCTCACCAGGGGTGGTGGGTGGAGCTGGGCGGAGCTGGCAGGACTGGGACCGACCTCTGCGGGCCAGCCCAATGACTGACTGTCTCCTTCCCGCTTTTCCAGGCTGACCAGCTGACCGAAGAGCAGATCGCAGGTGAGCTTGCCTCCCCTCCTCCTCGTCCTGCTTTGGGAAGGCCTCTGCACCCCTAGCCAGATCTTCCTCCCACTGGGAGTAGCAGCTAACAGATGAACGCTTGTGGCCCCTGCCTCAGTTAATGCTGGGTCTTGTGCTTAGAATGCTGGGAGCCGCAGATAAGAGCACACTGCACCCCACTAACACCAGACCCCCATGGTCCTGAGCCAGGCATTTACCAGATATCACAACCATGTTTCTCCCCTGGCCGTGGGTCACCTGGGTGTTTTATTGCTCGGTTTCTCCAGGGTGGACCCAGCTCTGTGTCTCAGCTCCTGCCAGTTGGGCTCCGAAGGTGAGCCTCCCTATGGGGCTGCGGAGCTCCTGTCCCACTTTAGGAGCCACCCAGGGGATGGCTTGTCACTCCCACCTCTGCACTTGTCTGTGCTTTGCGCTCCCGTTTGCACGTGCTCGCAGTCACCTTCCTCTGCCAGAGAGGACTCTCCCCCAGCTCCTCGCAGGAGCAGCTCCTTCCCATCCCATCTGAGGCCTCTGCTCAGATGTCACCTTGGAGAGGCCTTCCCTCCCTCCCCGGCCCAGACGGCCTGCCTTTACCCCCTCTCTCTCTCGTCATTCACACAATCTGGAAATTTCTGTCTCTTTACCTGCTGTCTCTGTTGTCACTAGATGTGAGCTCCTTGCGTTGGGGACTTTGTTTTTGTTGGTCCCTGCTGTACCTTCCGGTGCCCGGAATATAGTAGGAGCTCCATAAATTGTTGGCAAGATGAATAAAGGAATGGTCATATATCCCCCACTAAGCCTGAAGAAATCCTGGAATCCCATCTAATTCATTTTTTTAGCCATGTGGCCCCTCCACCCCAGAAGGGTCCCCGCTGCAGGAACTGTCGTGTGACTCACTGGGCTTCTCAGTCTCCCTGTCCCAAGACTGTGAGCTGCTGAGGATAGAAACCAGCATTTGGTTTCTGTCCATAGTCCTGGGCCAGCACAAAGCACACAGGAGGGAGGACTCACAGAATGGGCATCGGGCCCCAGCAGCTGTCCAATCCCGACTTTGCTGTCAGGTCCCAACAGGCGGCATGCTAAGTATCCTAGGTGCTGCATCTGAAGCAGGAGGAGGCCCAAGTGGACTCTCCTTCTCTCCCCCCCACCCCTACCCCCCCACTGCACGATCACACTTTCCATTTCTAAACTCTGGCCCCGGTGGCCTTGGAGACCCACCAAGGAAAGCTGGAGTACCGCCTCGTTGTGGCGTGATTGTGAGCTTGGGGTCCTGCCTCCGTGAGAAGCACGAGGCCTCAGCACAGGGAGGTGGCAGCATCCCCCAGGACACTCCTCTCCCTTTGGCCGGAAGCTCGGGGGCACAGCTTCTTGGCCATGAGTGTGTCTCCTGCTGCACCTGCCACCCACCCCCAGTCTCTGCCCCTTCGTGATACAAACACAAACTACGCTCGCCGCCCTGTCCTCATTAGCAAACTATCCACCGCCTCACCCCGGCCCACACACTCGGAATAGGCTGCCAGGCATCTGTTCCCTGAGGGTTTGGGGGTAGGGAGCACCCGGTGCGAAAATGGGCCCAGTGGGAGAGCAGCAGCCACGTGCTTCTCTCCCCCTGCCTGATGCGTCCCCAGCTGTGGCCTTCCCACTCAACGCCACTCGCGCTTCATCCTGGCTTGGCAGCCGTCCGCTCTCCTTCCATTCCCCTACCTCCCCCACGTGCCACCACGCACCCCTCTCCTCCCCACGCCACCACACAGGACCGCTCCGCTTGGCACGGGGATCGGGGCCGGGAGTACCTCCCGAGGCATTCTGCTGCCTCCCCTGCCCATCCTGGCCACCTCAGATGGAGATTTCTCTCGGCTCTTGTCCACGCCATGACATTAGTCCATTTTACCATTAGACGAACAGGCTGAAGCTGGGGACCAGCAAGAAACGTAGGCTTTTCTGGGGACCCCTGTTAGCCAGTTTCCCCTCTGTCCTCACTGAGCTAGCTGGGCCAAACCAGTAGCAAGGGCCGAACAAGTAGCTCTCCTTGACACAAAGTAGTTGCTTAATAAACGTTGCCTGAAGGAAGGAAGGAGTCTTCCCTGAGCACTGAAGCGAGGGGCCTGGACTGGAAGTCTCCTTCTGGATCCTTTGGGTAGGACTCCCGTGGCCACCTTTCACCGAGGGCTTTCCCTGTGGTCCTTGACCTCCGATTCCTTCCCTCTCTTACCCCAGAGTTCAAGGAGGCCTTCTCCCTCTTTGACAAGGATGGAGATGGCACTATCACCACCAAGGAGTTGGGGACAGTGATGAGATCCCTGGGACAGAACCCCACCGAAGCAGAGCTGCAGGACATGATCAACGAGGTGGATGCAGATGGTGAGCCCCACAGGGCGGGGGAGCGGCCCCCTACTTAGTCATGTCCCGGGACCACCAGGAACCTTCCCGAACCTTCCCCAGGGCGACAGATGAGCCTATTTCCCCTCTGCCAGGGCTCTGGGGTGGTCCCCCAGGGTCTGGGTGAAGAACATTCCCGACTCCCCTGCCCACCTTGCAGGGAATGGGACCATTGACTTCCCGGAGTTCCTGACCATGATGGCCAGAAAAATGAAGGACACAGACAGCGAGGAGGAGATCCGAGAGGCATTCCGTGTCTTTGACAAGGTAGGCAATCGTCTGCCACAGCGGCTCAGGGACTTTGGCTCAGGTACTCCTGCGGAGGGACAGAATTGGTGGGGCCCCTGGATGCCACTTCCCCGAGGCCTGGGTCCCAGTGCCGGCTCCCCTCCCAGCTTGCCCTGCGACCTCAGGAGGTGCCCTTCCCCTGCCAGGCGGGGTGACTGTCAGTCCCTGCCCTGCTCAGAGCCGTGCCCTGTCCCCACACCCAGGATGGCAATGGCTACATCAGCGCTGCCGAGCTGCGCCACGTAATGACGAACCTGGGCGAGAAGCTGACTGACGAGGAGGTGGACGAGATGATCAGAGAGGCCGACATTGACGGAGACGGCCAGGTCAATTATGAAGGTGAGCAGCCACCGGGGAGGGGGTGCACATGCAGTCTCTGGAGCAAGCTCAAGTCATGGCGTCAGGAGCCATCCCCGGGTCCCTGTGTCAGAGAGGGCCCCTGGCTCCGCCCGCTTGCCTGCTCTGACCTGCTCCTTTCCTTTTTGGCTTCACAGAGTTTGTACAGATGATGACTGCCAAGTGAAGGCCCCCCGGGCAGCTGGTGATGCCCGTTCTCGAGCTCTCTTCTCTTCTCGCGCGCGCGCTCTCTTCAACACTCCCCTGCGTTCCCCGGTTCTAGCAAACACCAGTTGATTGACTGAGAATCTGATAAAGCAACAAAAGATTTGTCCCAAGCTGCATGATTGCTCTTTCTCCCTCCTTGAGTCTCCTCCCATGCCCCTCCCTCATCTCTTCCTTTTGCCCTCCTCCCTTCCCGTTCACATCTTCCAAGGCCTGATGCATTAATAAGATGAAGCCCCCTTCCCCATAGGGGAGCCTCTGCCCTCCTCCTCCAGCCCGGGTGGCTCGCCTCTGTTTTGGTTTGTTCCCTTTCGTGTGTCATCTTATTTTGGGTGCTGGGTTAGCTGCTGGCCCTGTCCCAGGCCCTGCTGGAGAGGGGGCGAGGCCTCACCCAGACAGGAGAGCAGGCCTTTTGCCGTTGCATGCAGCCAGCCCTGTGATTCCGTGTGCACAGCCCAGCAGCCTTCCGGGGCAGGAGTGCCAAGAGAGGCATTCCAGAAGGACTGGGCGGACTTGAGGAGTTGCAGTGTGGACTGGATATGGTCCAGGACGGGGTCGAGAGCCCAGGGAGTCTTGGAAGCCAGCATTCTTTTTCCCACTGGAGGGGGCTGACCCATAGAAGGGGACAGATAGAGTGGATGCCACTCAGGTCCCTTTGGCTGTTGTTGTGAAACCATCCGATTGGCTTCCTGAGGTCAGGCTGGGTGGGGGTGCCCAGAGGGCTGCTCTGCGGATTCTGTGTGCCCATGTTTCTAGAACGATCGCGAGCTGTTCTGTAAATACCTGGTGCTAACGTCCCATGCCACTCCGCTGCGATGCCCCTGCCCCCACCCCCCCACTCCCTTGCTGAGGGCCCCTAGTTGCTGCGGAGGCGGGGATGTTGCTTTGTCCTGTACAGGTTCGCCTTTGGTTCTTTTTCTTTATGCCCCTTAAAACTGATCCTGTTGAAAACTGAAAACCGTGCTGGGCTAGCTGAAGGGTGGGGAGAGGGAGGACGAGCTCCGCCAGGCTCTGGAGAGAACAAACCTGCAATAAAACAGTGCTGTGGGCTAGCTGCCCCAGGGCACTGGCAACAGAGGGCGGCTCTCCTGCTTCTCCGTGGTGACTTGGTTGGTTCCTTAACACCCCTGCTGTCTGTGTGCCCTCTCTCCCCTTGCCCCCCCTGCCTGCCCCCACAGTCCCCCAGCGGAGAGCATGATCCGCGACCTTGCTTCTGATTTTCGCCTCTGGGACAAGTAAGTCAACGTGGGCAGTTCGGTCGTCTGGATTTTTCTTTTCCTTTTTTCTGTTCTTTTCATCTTGCCCCCCACCCCCACCCAGGTTGTTCAGGTGGCTTTTCCTGGGACCTGCCCAGCTTTGAGAATCTCCTCATCCACCTTCTGGGAGAGGGGAGGGGAGGGATGGACGGGCGCAGTGGGAGACCCAGCCAAGAGCTGAGGCGAAGGGCAGGAAGGCGGGAGGCTGTGGACGTTTTTTGGTTTGGGTTTTGGTTTAGGTTTTCTTTTCTTTCTTTCTTTTTTTTTAAACCGGGCAATATTGTGTTCAGTTCAAGCTGTGAAGAAAAATATATATCAATGTTTTCCAATAAAATACAGTGACTACCTGACGTGGCTCTTCACGCTTGTCTCTGCTCCTGGGCCTGCTCCCTGCCCTGGGAGGGCCTGTCTGCGCATCTGCTCCAGAGCCTCGTCCTGGTCACAGCAGCCAAGGGGAACCTTTAAGCTGGACTTGTGATCCCAGCCAGATCTCATGGCCCCTGAGAGCAGGATGCTGGCCTGGCCGAGCAGCCCATCAGCTCTGGGCAGCGGAGGGGCCGCAAGAGTCTGGAGGCCAGCCCCGCCCTGCGTGTCTGTCACATGAATGAGTGCGCCCTGAGGACTGCGGGGTGGGGAGTTGGGGGGGTGGGGAGCAGTCCAGGACCACTAGAGCTGCCCATTGAGCTGAGACCTGAAGGCTGAGCACTCACACAGTGGGAGGGAGGGGGTCATCCAGGGGAACAGCAAGAAGGCAGATCCCGGGGGTGGGACCTGGGTCAGGGACTCTCCAGGGAAGGGGTAACAGTCACTGAGCCATGTCAGCCAAGCAGCCGGCGTGCTCTGGGCTCCTGTATCCATGGAGCTTTAGTCAAGCCCCAGAGAGGGCACAGGACAGGGAGATTTGAAATAGAAAGCCCAGAACATTTGCAAACTGCAGAAAGCCCCTCAACTTCCCCACCAGTGGGGAAGTTGAAGAGGGCCTGGGGTCCACTGGTTCTGTAGGGAAGGCATAGAGCAGAATCCTTGGGGGCTTTTCCCAAACTACAGGAGCCCTGCCTCCATCTGCAAATTCCAGCTGCTCACCCATTCTGGGGTGCAAGGAATGCATGGTGAACAGATAACTGGCTAGCTTGGGACCTGCTCGCTCGCGACTGCAGGGCTTGGGCTGGAGGGAGGCAAAGACCCAATCCAGTGGAATTAAAAAGAACTTGTTTTCGCTCTTCACCCGGCCTTGGAAGGGCAGAGAAGCCTAGCAGTAGGGCCCAACCTTAGTGGCCTTCCTTGTGGCAGAGACCTTAGGCCAGTGCTGGGCCTTCCCACCATGGGCTTGTCACTGGAGTTCAGCTCGGTGGGTGGGGAAGTTGGGAACGGCAGGCCAGTTCTCCAATGTCTGTGCCCCTCTTCCTACCACCCAGCTGTGGGCTGCCTCTCCCATCCAGTGAAGGAGGGGGAGTGTATGGATGAGAGCTCTGGGCCGGGAGCTGGCTCACTGACTGAGCCCACAGGAACAGTGGGGTACTGCAAGTGCTGGCCATTCTTTATTAGAGGCCTCCACTCTGGGGGCGTGCTTCTCAGCTCTGCCTCCAGGACGCTGTGATTCCAGATGAGGAAACAGGCCCAGAAGAGTGAAGAGACTCCTCCAAGGTCAGTGCCCTCACCCTCAGGGTCTCTCTGTGCCACTTCCTCCTTGATGACCTTGGGGTGGTAACTTCACTTCTCTGGGCCTCAGTTTACTGGTCTGCAAAATGGAGGAGAATGACCCTATAGGAGGGTCACTTGAGGGTTGTGCTAACCATTTTCTAGACCTGTCTTACTCAGTCGGCACACAGGCCACGGAGGGTGCGCAGAGGCTTGAAATAAAGATGGGAAGCCCTGGGCCAGTAATGCCCCTCGCACCACACTTCCGGGCAGCGGCCAAAGAGGGTCTCAAAACCCCGGAACCTTCGGATCCGAAGCTCCCCAGGCTGCCCGCGCAGCTCTAGCTCCTATCATTAGTTTTACCCCCTTGGGCCCTATGTTTTGAAAGACTTTTATTCCTGGATTGGCTGCTTTATTAAATAATCATGCCTTCTCTTTCCCATGCTTTATTAATCAAAGACACGTAGATAGCACTCAGAGCTTCTAATGGATGCGGGGCAGGCCCCAGGGGGTAGCTGACTCCAGCCTGGATTAGGATGCTGAGAATGGGAATCATTTTCAATTCCGGCTCTTGGGTCCACTGGACCAGCTCACACCTGTCCTCAGCGGGCAACTAGCTGAGGGAAACAGCGGGAGGTCCTCCCCCAGAGCCCCTTTCCTGGGGTAGTGGCCACTGGGACCACTTCTAAATGTCACGCTGTGTGTGACCAGCAGGTGGGGCAGTGACTACAGAAAGCCTGGGAGAGCTAGCACTCCTGGGGACCTGCCAGAGTGTGTGTGTGTGTGTGTGTGTGTGTGAGAGAGAGAGAGAGAAAGAGAGAGAGAGAGAGAGCACCCTTAGGAAGCAAAATGAGTAAAACAAAGTTATAAATGCACAAAATCTGCAGTTCCCCTCAGCTAGGCTCTCAGCACATATCCCAGCTCACAAATTTGTGGGGGTTTTTTCCTGCTTATTGGAATACTTAGTTTTGTGATTATGAAGTTGTCATCCAACTGGAATATGAACAAGAGAGGGCCGAGGCAATTTCAGTATCTGTATCCCCAGCAGGCACAGAGCAACCTTGAGCTCTAAGCAGATTCCAGGGAATCTGTTGAGTCAATGAAGGAGCAAGAGGCTAGGAGGCCAGGGTCAGAATTGTGAGCACCACAAAACACCCCTCTTTCCTAGGCTCACTTTCTTCCAATCCTCACCTGCTCAGGAAGCCCTCCCTGATGTCACTTAGATTGCACCGCCCCACCCCCCATCTCACAGCTCTTCCCACTCTGGACTCTGAGCCCCGGGGGAGCAGGGCCAGGGCTGTCTCTGTCACTGCCTTGTCCCCTGCATCACCAGCTAGGAGAGGAGTTTCCAAATCATCCTGGAGGGGCTGCATGTAGATAGATGGGCCAGGAAATGCTTGCAAACCCCTGACCTGGAAGACGGTGTACACACCTAGGCCAGAGGACATGGGGGGGTCTGTGACCATACAGTGGGATGCAGAGGGCAGACAGATTCTTGAGATGTTAGGCCTGGCAGGCAAAAGCCAGCAGAAAACTGGCTTCCATGCTAAATCTTCACTTCCTCTTAATCCCAATCTGAAAAAATGGGGATGAAAATTGTACCTACCTCAGGCTTGGATGCTGTGGGATCGAATGCCCAGCCCTGTGCAGCCATCACTTAGTGAGCCCTAAGGGGCCGGAGAGAGAGTCCCACTCTCTGGGCTGGCACAAAGCGTGGAGGCGAGCGCCCTCTGGGGTCTTGCCTGGACAGAAGGCAGGACCCCTTTCTCCCTCCCCAAATACCCCTCTGGGGCCCCTCCCCCACTCCATCCTTTCCCCATCACCCTCCCTGGAGCCCTCTGGGTCGGTCCCCACTGAGGCTGGGCCAGCTTTGGTGACAGGCCGGACTCCACCTGATGTTTCTCGCCCTCTTGGGGTTTTGTACAGGTCAACTTTTTCCATTACCAAATTCAACCAATACATCACTCTGGCAAGACTCAATAAAAGTTTCTAAACACCCTCAATTTTTTTTTTTAGTGTTACATTTTTTTTTATTGTGACAAAATACTCATGACACAGAATAAACCATTTCAACGTGTACGATTCAGATATTTTGTATATTTGCGTCATGTAGCCCTCGGCACTATTGGTTTCCAGAACTTTTGCATCACCCTAAAAGGAAGCCCATATCCCATAAACAATCATCTTGACCAATTGTTAACTCCCCTAGACACCCCCTTGTTCTTCGGAAATGTGATTTGAATCATAGCAGTGGAAAGACCCATAGAGGGAAATGTTACTTTTCTTCAGCCCACATTTGCCCAGCTAGCCACACACAACAACAGCAACAACAGGATTGCAGTAACAGTAACATTTCTGTGGTATTTATTCCAGACAGGCCCTGTGCTCAGCCACTTATCAGAGGGAATCAATTAATCCTCCACTCTACCGTATAAACTGAATTCTAGATTACGATCGCGTTCTGCACCAAAGGAAGCCAAGGCACAGAGATGCAAAGCCAGCAACCAAACGAGGAGGCTGACTTCTGGAAACAGATAGATCAGCTTCTCCCTGAGACTGTGCTTCTTCCTCGCTGTGTGACCTGGGGCTGGTGGTTACCCTCTCTGGATCTTGATTCCAGGGTCTGTGGAGAGGCTCCAATGACAGCAGGGCTGGAGTGCTGTTATTTCTCCTGAGGCTCAGGCCTCCCTCCCGGGCCTGTCCCCAGGTTCACATTTACCCTTTTAACCCCAGATCAAGTGCTTTTAACCCTGGGGCAACCTCAAAGGGGAACTGAGTGGGGCTGGGAGGAGAACAGGGCTTTCCCCTTTACCCTAAACACCACTTCCTTTCCTGCCAGTCTGCTCCCTTCCGAGCACCCTGATCTTGGGCCTCTTTTGAGGGCAGGAGAAACCTGAAGGCTGGAAATCACCCCAGCAGAGTCCAGGCCAGGACAGGGCCTGGTCTGTGGTCTCCAACACCTGCAAAGTCAGGGCCCACTCGCTGTTAAATGAATGAATGAACTTTTTGCGAGGGCTCAGAGGACACAGGAGGTGAGGGCGGGCTTTGTACGTAAGCCACGGGTAGTCATCCAGGGATAGGCTATGATCCCTGGGTGGGGGTCCCTGGGATCCATAACTCCCATGCCTTCTCCTCCAGCCTCTCTGTCTCCCCCATACACATACACACACACGGGCCCCCAGGGTCCACATCTTGTGGCCCAGCAAGCCAGGTGCATGTCCAGCAATGACAGTGTAGCATCTCTCCTTCCTCCAGCCTCCCCGCTGCGGGGGCCAGGGCTTCCAAGTCTGATGGGAAATCGGGAGTAAGGGAAGGTGGGGAGCTGGTCCAAGAATCCCTGGATCCCAGGAGGCAGAGAGCTTTTGGAGTGGCCTGGGAGAGGGCCTGGGCTATCCTCTGGGGGCCTGGGGTGGGCAGCTGGGCACCCTGAATAGGTGATGGTCAAAGCGGGTAGCCAAACCAGAGCCGACCTGAGCGCACAGAAGCTTCTGGGAAACTTTTCTGCCTTCTAAATATTTAGACAGCGAGATGGATGGGCAAGCGAGGGCCAGACTGGGCTGGCCGGGGCCCTGGTTATTTTGAGAGAAGTGTTCTTTTTGTGCTCCAGCATAAACGTTCCCTGTCTCCCTCCCTCTTCTCCCAGGGCCTGTTGGGGCCATCCTGGAGGAGGAGAAAGAGGGAAATAGCAGCTGATCCCCCCTCCCGCCCAGCATTCAGGGAGTCAAGATTCCAGCAGGCAAGGACTCCGGGGGTCATCTCCGCTCATCCCCGGGCAACCATGGCCCTGAGCCATCCCCAGGCAGCCATGCCCCTGAGCATCAGGCTCCTGTTTCCAGCAGCCAGAGGCAGGACACCGCGGGCAGCCAATGTCAGCAGAGGGAGCAGGCGGTGGCAGACCCCATTTTGGATGACATCCCCACGGTGCTGCTGGCTTGCTGCGCCCGGGGCCCGGGTGCCCCCAGCCCTTCACCCCAGGCTGACAAAGGTACCCAGTTCCCCTCCTTCCCCTGGAGAGCAGCAGGAGCCCTCGAGTCCTTCCTCCCAGAGGCGGGCAGGGAGAGGGGTGTCTGCGAGTCACCGTGGGTAGACCTGGGACCCAGGCAGCAGAACCAGAGCCTGAGCCTCTGGAAGACAGCCTTGCGGAAGAGGATGAAGACCCAGGGGTCCAGAATGGGGTTGAAAGCGTTGAATCGGAAGGCACGGAGGTCCCCCATCTCACTGCTGTCCGGGGCTATGGCCTGCGTGAAGCCTCGGATCTGGAGGCAGGCGAGGGCGTCAGGAAGCACCCAGGAATCCTCTGCCCCCCCACCACACATGCACCCCACCCTTGCTCCCCTCCCATGTGCTTCCTGGCAGGAATGAGGGAGGGGTGCCCTGCCGCAGGGGCAGGAAATAAGATGAAAAGTAAGCGAGAGATACATCCTGGGAGCAGAGGGAGAGAAAGCCCCAGGAAACCACCAGCCTAGAAAGACAGAGCAGAGGTCATGCGGGTGAGTCCTGGGGCTATAGCTGTATTTCTCTCCACGGTTCCAGCCTGTGAGTCATCTATAATCCCCCCAAAGCTTTGATGACCAGCC
>PITA01033079.1:0-13178 GCA_004023965.1 Spilogale gracilis | reverse complement strand
GCTGGATTGGGTGGGACTGAGTCTGCATGGGGGGCGGGCCAAGGAGGGGCGGGACGAGGATGGACAGGGCCGGGTCTCTCCCGGCGAGGCTGAATAGGGCGAGCGGCAACGCTGAGTCAGCCTGGGGTGGGCAGGTGATTCCGGCCATGGACTGAGGGTCTGGGGTCCAGACCTCAGCCAGTGAGACACGACACCTCAGTTTCCCTGAGATATCCAAGGTTCGGTGACCGTGAGATTCTGAGTGTCCTCTTGTCCCAACAGTGGTGTCAGACCTGTGCGCTACAGGAGACCACGACTGTGAGCAGGTGTGCCTCAGTGCCCCAGGCTCCTACACCTGCGCCTGTCAGGAGGGCTTCACCTTGAACAGTGATGGCAAGACCTGCAATGGTCAGTGGGCTGGACACAGGCAAGCCCTGGGGAGGGTGGGGAGAGGAGGGAATGGTGCTTGGCCATTCTCTAGGAAGCCCATCTGAGCCTCTCTGCACTTTGCTTCTGGATCAATCTGCAAAGGTGATAGATGCCTCCTAGAACTTGGTGTCTTCAGAAAGTTCTCTTCTGACTTCTGTTCCTCTTTGTCACCGTGGGTGGTGGGTTTAGGATGGTGGAAGGAATTACATAGTCTTGAGTTCAGCTCTTGGTGCTACTCCTTCTGAGCTGTACGATTTAACAGCTTTTAGAGCTTCAGTTTCCAGCACTATAAAACGAGGCCAGGAACCTTGGCTTTCTAGGCTTTCTCTAGAGGAAGTTTTGAGGACAAAATGGGCTTGGATAATCCTCTATATAGAGCTTGGTGTGTGGTGGGTCCCCGACTAGTGTCAGGATGAATGACAGGTCACTAAGCTTCATGTCCTCGCCTTCCTACCCCTCCCAGTCTGCAGTGGTGGCGGTGGCAGTTCAGCCACTGACTTGGTCTTCCTCATTGATGGATCCAAAAGTGTGCGTCCAGAGAACTTTGAGCTGGTGAAGAAGTTCATCAATCAGATCGTGGACACGCTGGACGTGTCGGACAAACTGGCTCAAGTGGGGCTCGTGCAGTACTCAAGCTCTGTGCGACAAGAGTTCCCGCTGGGCCGCTTCCACACGAAGAAGGACATTAAGGCAGCTGTGCGGAACATGTCTTACATGGAGAAGGGCACCATGACCGGGGCTGCCCTCAAGTACCTCATTGACAATTCCTTCACTGTGTCCAGTGGGGCTAGGCCTGGGGCCCAGAAGGTGGGCATTGTCTTCACCGATGGCCGGAGCCAGGACTACATTAACGATGCTGCCAAGAAAGCCAAGGACCTTGGTAGGTGATCCCTGGACCGCGAACACCACGGATGGCCAGGAGTACCTAGGGAACAGCTCGACTACAGGTTGTCTGTCTGAGTGCAAACCCTAAACCCAGGTTCAGGGTAAATGAGGAGGGATGGGTTTTGTCCAACTATCTCTTATCTGTGATGAGACATGGAGGTCCCAGAAAAGGAAGCTACTTGTTTCAAAGATCCTTTTGTAGGTGGGGCTTGGAAATTTTCCAGTTGAGTATTCTCCAGAACACACCAACTGTTAGAAGGCAGTCCTACTTTGGGACAAGCCAGAGTCTCCGTTTTATCACCAATTTAAGGAGGATAATAATAGCCAACAGATGGACGGTTATGGTGGTATATGAGATTAAGAAGCTCCCGATCCAGGGAATCAGTGCAGGTCTGACTAGGGTAGAACCTCAGTGACTGTTGGTTTCCTCAATGTCTTTGTCCCAGGCACTGTGCCTGTAATTCCAAAAGCTGCCACCAGGAGGTGTCTGGTGTCGATCGCCTGAGCATTCCCCAGGAGGCTCAGGCGTGGCTGCCTGTCGCCAAGGCCACTGTCACTCATCTTTTTCCTCTTGGCAGGCTTTAAGATGTTTGCTGTGGGTGTGGGCAATGCTGTGGAGGATGAGCTGAGGGAAATCGCCTCAGAGCCCGTGGCAGAGCACTACTTCTACACGGCTGACTTCAAGACCATCAATCAGATTGGGAAGAGGTTGCAGAAGAAGATCTGCGTGGGTTAGTGAGGCCAGAGATGGCACTGATGGGAGGGGAGACTGTGGAGCCATCCTGGAACTGGAGGTGGGTGGGGAGAAGCAGGAGCTGGGGTGGCACCAAGAGTTGTCAGAGGCAGGAGGAAGGCTGACCAGCTTCCTTTCGCAACCAGCAAACAAGCTGAACGCTTATTACATAGATGGCACTGTTGTTAGTACTCTGCAAATACTAAATCATTCAATCCTAATTGGTAGAACTATTATGATTCCCATTTTACGGACAGTTAAACCAAGCCTGGAGGGGTGGGATGATCGTTATAACTGAAGGTACCAGGATTTGAACCCTGCTACCTCCCCTGATCCTCCCAGTGGTAGAGAGTGTGGATTCCAGAGCCAGACGTGGCCGTGCCTGGCTTTGTGAGTTTGCTCTGACACTAACTGCCTGTGGGCCATGATCCAGTGGTTTCATTTCTTGGGTTCTTTATTTATAAAATGAGACGATTAATGACTTCCAACCCAAAGTGTGGGATGCAGCCTCCAAGGTGACCTCGAGGCCCCTAGCAACTGTGTCCTGCATTGGCAGGTGAACAGCATGGAGATGCTGGTATTGGAGGTTTTTTTTTTTTTTTTTTTTTTTTTTTGGTATTGGAGGTTTTATGAGAATCTGTGGGGTTGTGAACACCTCTCAGTCCTGGGAGTTCTGCCTCAGAACCCTACATGTGCCTCTGTCTTCTCAGCTCTCACAGCCCCCCGCGTTCCCCCAAGACTCCCCAGTCCTGGTCCGGGGGTGACTGCTCCTCGCCACCCCCCCACCCCGCCATCACTTACCTTCCCCTTTCTCTTTCCCTGCTTTCTGTCCACTGCAGAGGAAGACCCCTGTGCCTGCGAGTCTGTTGTGAAATTCCAGACCAAAGTGGAGGGGCTGCTGCAGGCTCTGACCAGGAAGCATATCCTTTTCCAGAGGCTGCTGAGGATGGGGGGGGCGTGGGGGAGCAGGGCACTGGGGGACAGGGAGAGGGAGCCACACGCCTTGTGTGGTGTCCCAGGTGGGGACTCTGCCTCCTGCTGAAGACAGGCTGGACTCCAGACAGATGGGCTGGCACTGGCTTTGGTACTGATCCTGCCAAAAGCAGAGGCTCCTAGAGGATAAACAGAGAAACTGAGGCAGAAGCCAAGATCTAGAGACTTGGACACCCATCCAGGGTCCTAGCTGTGCTCCGGAAAACATGGAGCGTGTGGCCTCCCCATTTTGGTGATACTACGAATCCCAGCCTCCACTCAGACGAGGCTCTGTCAGGATAAGCTGGGGGCTCAGGTGGGGGACCCAGCAGGCCTGAAGCTGCTGCTGGGCAGGGCTGGGCCTTCAGGGGGCAGGGCTGGGCCTTCAGGGTGCACAACAGCTAGCAGGTTTGGGGGAAGGCACCGTTCTGAAGGCGGTGACATGTAGATGGGGTGAGAGAACTCCCTGGAAGGTGGGGGACACAGGAGGTGGGGTCCCCAGGGCCGGTACCCCAGCCGGTACCGCCCTGCTCTGGTCAGCCCGGGCCTGTCCTTAACCCTGAGTGCACTGGAAGCTGTGAACCAGCGGCTGGCCGTCCTGGAGAACAGGGTCGTCTGAGGCGGCCCATTCCCGCGGCGGCCTTTCTGTCCTCTCTGTCCCCGCCGTCCGTGCAGTGCCCCCCCGCCCCGAGTCCTGTGTGTGTTCCCTAGAGCCCCGGGGTGAGGGGGGCTGGGGAGGGGCAGGCCCTGAGGGCACCAGGCCTCCCCCACCATCCTGCCAGTCCAGCTGGGCGCGTGTGTGAGTGTGTCAGGCGGGTGTCCGTGTCTGGGAGTGTGCGCGCGAGGAGCGGGGCAGTGTTGGGGAGTGTGCGCCTGGGGGCGGGCGTGTGTCGGGAGCAGAGATGCATGTGTGTGTGTGTGTGTGTGTGTGTGTGTGTGAACACAAGGGTGAACGTGAGAGGGACTGTGCTTGCCTTTTTTCAATCGAAAGCATAATATATTCCTATTTTTTTTAGTTAACCCTTTCTTGACTGTGAGTGCTGTAAATCTCTTTCCTGATTTTTCTATTTCCTTCTGAAAATCAATGAAATATGATTTAACTTAAGCCCAGCATGGGGCCAGAGGCAGTGTGGTCCTTTGGGGAGCGGGAGGAAGGACTGGGGAGGGGGGTGGGTACAGGGGGCCCCTTAAGGCAGGCAACAGTGGCGGGAACAGGGGCGAAAGCCGTTACCCCAGAGCCTGTGCGGCGTGGTCCCCTCTCAAATCCTTCTCCAGCAGCCCTGCCCACAGTGGATTTGAGTCGCCCCCATTATCCACACGGGGAAACTGTGTCTGGGTGTTCAGATGACTTGCTCAGCACAATGTCAGCTGGAGAGAGAGGACTTGAATCTAGCACTGCAAGCCATGAGAGAAGAGCCAGAACACCAGTCAGGCCGATTCACGCATTCATTCATTCCTGCTTCATTCATGCGGGCGTGACAAACAGGGGGCACAGGCCCATGGCAGGCTGTGGGGGCGATGGTGGCCTTCCAGACAGACACAGTCCCTGCCCTTCAGGGACTGAGAGTAGTGCCTGTCCCCCTTGCCCCAGCTGGGGAAAAAGACAGCGGGTTTAGGTTGTAGCAGGAGCTGGTGGGCTGAGTGTGTGTGCATGAGTTAGAGACGCTGGGAGGGTCCCAGCTGAGCTGGGGTTGGCTGCCAGTGTCCCCCCAGCCCCACGCTCATGTTGGAATCTTCATGTTGGCGTTCTAGGAGTCTGTTCCCTCCTTGGGTGTCAGCAGCTTCGTCTCCATCCATCTCCAGCCCCAGCACCAATGGCGCCAGCCCCCCGCTTCAGGGACAACACATGAGAAAGTATCCTGACCCCCATGTCCCCCCAGCCCTACCTGGGGTGTGTCAGCCTCACCCAGGCCCCTCTGGAGCAGTGCCCCTTACAATCCCAGTCCCTCGTTTCCCGGAGTGGGAGCTTGGGTGATTTGCTGAACCCATTCCTGTGTCACGGAGCATTTTTAGTGTTACTACTGGATTCACACTTGGGAGGCTGTAAAAAGGCTTTTGTGAGAGACTCAGACCATCCTGAGAGGTCTTCCTTAGAGGCAGTTCAAGCAGGGGGAATTACAACCCTGCACCTGCCAAAACTTAGTGCCCCCCCCGCGGCCCCATTACTGGCACGTTCTGTGCATTGGCTGGGCTCCACTGGGCGGTCCTTCTGCTCCATGTGCAGTCGGCTGGGGTCACACTCGTGTGGGGCTTGACCAGGCCTGAACCTCCAGCCCGGCCCACTCACCCGTGCCAGGGCCCACTCGTGTGACTGTTGCCTGGGGAGACAGGGCTGCAAGGCTGGGTGTCTCTCTACTTCTCTCTCCATGTCTGTCCCTGGGGGTCTCCGGCAGGGGAACGGGACTTCTTACCTGGCGGCCCTGGGCTTCCGAAAGCTTTCCAGGCCTGGAGCCCCACACTGGCACCGTGTGACATTTGCTGCATCTTCCTCATCAAAGCAGTTTCAGGCCAGCCCCAAAAGGGCTGGGGAGGTACACCCCACTTCTCCATGGGGAGAGGACAACGAAGAATTTGCAGCCACTTAATCTGCCGCAGGGGGTCATTCTCTGGCATCCCTCTCTGGCTACACTCCTGGCCTTGGTTGTTCGCGACACCCAGGAGAGCCTGGCATCGAAGTGGGATCACCCAGGTTCCAGCACTGGGCCTTGGCAGCCTGGTAACTTGGCGGGAAGCCTCCCCTACTCCCAGTCTCCCACACCCATGGCAAAGGACACTGGTGCTGCCTCACGGGCACTGCGGGCTGCCAGTGAGATGGGTGGGGGGCGTCCAGCACAGGGCCTGCCCACGCTTTGCACCCAGAGCCGAGTTGGCATTATTGCTGCCATCTAGGGGGTGGCTTCCCAGCCTCAGGGACGCATTCAGACCTGTCCGTGCCTGAGCACCTCCTTCGTCCCCTCTTCATCAAGGAAGTAGTGACAGCTCCCAGCTGTCCATCTAGGGCCAGTGTCCCTTGAGACCCTGCGGCCACCTGGTCTCCAGGGGCTGTGCCACCTGGGGCACCGTTACCTGCTGTGCACCGTGGCTCTGGCCACCCGTGTCACGGTCCTGGGTACCAACCTGCCAGCTCCACCAGGAGGCAAAGACAACGACAAACTTGCCTCTGCTTGGAGCAGTGCCAACATGTGGGTGGGCTGCAGCTCAGGGGGTCGAGGCACGGAGGGCAGCGTGAGTGTAGACAGGCTGTCCTTTCTCCCTGTGGGCCTTAGTTCCTCATCTGATAAATGGAGAGATGATCCAGAAATAAACAGTCAACAGGGAGAATCTCCCAAGGGACGCATGGTGTCACTCAGAGCTGAGACCTGTCACTACTTCCTTAATGAAGTCAGATGAGAGAGAGGCATGCCCAGGGGTGTCTGTCTGGCCTGGCAGAGACCAAGCAGCCGGCTCTGAGCTCCCAGGCACTATCCCATGGAGAGGTGACAGTGGGAAGGTTAGCAGCTCGGGGGCCAACAGTCCCAGTGTGAGACCCTCCCCACCCTGATGCCCCTGTCTTGGACAGACTCCTCCATGCTCTGACCTCAGCTTCCTCAGCAGTAAACAGGGCAACAGCCTTCGTGCTGAGGGCACCCAGACAGAGGGCTTGGCATGGTTGTGGGAAACCCTGTAGGACTCCCTGGAGGAGAAGGCAGAGGTGGCTTAATAGGGGGCCTGAGAGCTGTCCCGGCAGGAAAGCGTGGAAGGTCAGGGGTGTGTGGCGGGAGAGGGGCTGAGAAGAGGCACATGACTGCGAGGGAGGGACGGGGGGCAGTGAAGTCAGGCCCCTCCTGTCTTAGCCCCAACTTCCCCCTGATTCTTTCCTTCATTCCCTCCTTCCTTCCCCATTCACTGAGCATTGCCAGAGGCCAAAGCAACCGCAAGGGATTGGGGATAAGATAGGAAACACCCCGTGGTTTCTGGCCTTGTGCCTCCAGCCTAGGGGGGCAGACAGACACTGGACAGAGAGCCTGGCAGGGAGTCCAGCTGCGGCAGCGGGTTGGGGACTTGGGGTGTGCCACAGAGGGTCTCCCCCAGCTGTGGGGAGATGGAGGAGGCTTCCTGGTGGAGGTGGACCTATGCCCGAATCTGAAAGCACTTTGGGAGTTAGGAAGGTAAAGGGGACTGGGGATGAGCGTGTCAAGTAGAGGGGCCCGGAGGAGGAAGGTGTGCCGCCCTCCTAGATCCTGGATGCAGCTGTCTGTCGCGGGGATCAAGGCGCAGGCCCAGGACCCGAGGACGTGGGGACTCCCCCTCAGGGTGCTGTGAAGCCACAGACTGTGATGTGATCAGAAAGTAGAATGGAATTGTGATTAGAAACGGGACTCGTGTTTTTCCCCCACAAGCCCTCGAGAGGATGTGAGGCAGGCTGTGGAGAGACCTTAGCTGGGATGGGCGGGACTGAAACGTCCCTCTCACACGCCCCTGGAGGTTGGCGCCGCTGGGTTCCCTGCACAGTGGCTGACCTGTCACCGTGAGGCAGCGACGTCCTCACTTGCAGGGAGAACAGAGAAACTGCTCGGGATGGTGGCACCGAGGACCCCAGCAAGTCCTGCTGGTGACGCTGAGTGACAGCATTAGTGTGACCCGAGTTATAGGCGATGGGTGGGCTTGTCCGAGTGAGCATGGGTGCCGATTCCTAGGTTGGCCCAAAGCTCAGGCCTTTCTTAAGAGCAGCACCAACTTAGCTTTGCCGTCTGTGACAACGCGTGTTCAGCCCTGAGCACATAGTAGGCCCTCGGCAGGTCCCAGTCGCCAGTCTTCCTCTGTCCTCCTTCCAGGCCGTCAACAGGCTCATAGTGTGGCAGAGGGCGGACCTGGTCCTAGAGGAGCCTGGAGTTGGGCCCAGGAGCCCCGGGTAGAGGGGGCAGGGTCGGACCCCCATAGAGGGGCTGGTGGGAGCCAGGCTGAGGATTGGAGCAGGTGCTGGATGGGGAGATCAACACCCAGGGGCTTGGAACTGGAGGGCCTGCGGCTGTGCTTGGCCTGGCTCAGGCCCGGGTCCAGGCCGAACTGAGGTGGTTTAGGGATCTGGCGTCTCTGGGGGTGAGGCTCAGGATTTTTCAGGAAAGGAACAAATGGAAGGGGATATGTGCCCATAACTCACGCATTTTTGAGTGGAGAAGGTTGCTTCCTGTTTCCAACAGTGCCGCCCAAACCATCGCATGCAGGAGGGGGAGTCCCAGCGCAGCTGCAGAAGAAGCAGGGCAGGTTGACCTCCTGGAGACCAGACGGCAGGCACTGTGGCTCCGAATGGGCTGAGTTAAGGCTTTGGGTTGCAAGGGACAGAAATGTCACAGCAACCAGTGTCAGCACGAGAAGGGAGTCGATGGGACCCACTGTTGGAAGATACGGGCAGAGGTGCTGGGCTTCCAGCTCTTTCCCTTTTTTTTTTAATTTTAAAGATTTTTATTTATTTATTTGAGAGAGAGAGAGAGAGAGAGAGAGAGAGAGAGAGAGAGAAAGAGCGAGAACAAGTAGGAGGAAAGGGGGATGTGAGACTTGATCCCAGGACCCTGGGATCGTGACCTGAGCCAAAGGCAGACACCCAACCAACTGAGCCACCCAGACACTACCGGCTCTCTCCACTCTTGACTCTGGTGTCCAACCTGGTGGCCTCATGTCCAGCCAGGCCTTGTCTCAAGATGGCCTCAAGGTGCCCCCCAGCTCTGTGTTCGCAGCCTTCAGCCTCCTTGGCTCAGGTTTGGTCCAGTGCCCACCCTTGTACAGTCCCTTGTGGCCAGGGCAATGCGAGGCTCTGACTGGCCAGGCCGGGCTCTGTCTGTCCCTGGATGATGGGCAGACCAGCCACACAGGCTGTCCCAGGACTAGGAAGACTGAGTGGTTCCCCTGGGAGAAGGAGGGGGTGTGTAATAGGATCCAGGGTCTGAGTGCAGGCTGATCAGGACCACCCCATATCCCCCAACAGGTAGGGTCAGAGCTGGGGTTTTATTTAGCTCCTGGCTGGAATAGGTCCTCTATTCTTCCCTGCGTGGGGACCCGGGAGCTAGCTCTTACCGGCCGCGTTGCTAGGCTCTGAGGAAGGCAAGGCCCAGCATCTTGGGGTCTTCCAAACCCCAGCTCCTGCCAGACTCATCTCGATTCTCCCCACGTCGGTGGCAGGTCCCCATGCAACCCACCTTCTCCATGTAAATCCCGCATCTTTCCCTGCTCTCCATTTGATTAAAGAAGGCTATAAACAAGTCCCACAAAGAAGGAGAACCAGGATCTCCCCAGGGCCCCGAGAGTCTATTGGCAGATGGCAAGTTACTTTGTAACCGATATTTTTGTTGTTTTGATTTGTGTATAGATAAACAGGACTAAACTAATTAGGATTTTTTTCCCTCCTGTGTTTCCCCAGGTCCTGGATTACAACGGGAGTCCCTTGGCCCCACAGTGAATTGGTTACCAGGTTTCAATAAGGGGTTTGTCTTTGCAATTACAGTTCATTAATGGATTTACAAGGGTGGGAAGACAGCACAGTCCGCTGAGGGGATTGTTTTGCAGTTCTCCTCTTAATTACATGATTTTCTCCTGGATCAATGCTCTGTGAAAAATGGTGGTGGTGGGGTGGAGGAATGTAGTCCCAACACCCCATCTGTTCCCGATGCAAATACAATTAATATGAGAGGACACAGTAGCTTCTTGGAGGCTTCCTGCTGCCGGGGTATGGGCTAGCCTCCTCTGGAGCCGCTGTGTGGCCGGGCAGCTCGGTCATGGTCACGGGAGCTCGGGAACACAGTTGACGTGGGGAGGGGCCATCTCTGCTCCTGGGGTCAGAATCAAATTTAAGTCCCCCCTGATTACCTTTTTAACCATTTTTTGGTAACACACACAGTTTTGACTTCAAACTTCCCAGTGATGCTGTGAATAAATTTGCTTTATAAACAGAAAAAGCAAGGCTGCCGATGTGAAGAGCCACACGGCCAGTAAGTGGCAGGGCTGGGGTTTGAACCCTGGAATCTCTGACTCCAAAGTCAGGACTCTTTCCAGAACATTGCCTCTCTGAGGTTCAGACTCACTGTAATGAAGGGGGTTCTAGTCCTTTCTCTACAGGTTGAGACCATGGCGGGTTAACTGGCCTTTTTGCCTTGTTCTTTAGTTCATTATGCATACTGATATCAGAGGGATGGTCCTACAGTGCACCTCTGATCAGGTCACACCCTTGCTCAAGATCCTTCTCTGGCTCCCTATTGTCTCCAAGATAAAATTCAGACTTTTGGACACCCTAGGACCTGTGTGGTTTGGCTGTTGCCCAGGGTTGTTGAACTCCAAATTTCCTACTGTTTTCACTCATCCTTTGCTGCTGGGTGACCCAGTTTCCCCATCTGTGAAATGGGCCCCTGACACTGGGTCACATGATCTCAAGGACTGCCTTCTCTCAGACTCAAAGAGATTAGCTAGTGGCCTGAGGGTTGCTATGGAAGAATCTAACCACATGATGGCAGCATCGGCCCAGGAATGAAATGGCAGCTGGCCTGGGAGGATGGGGTTCGGCAGCCCTCACTGTGAGCTGGGTTAGTTCCTGTCACCTGTGGCACTCAGTAGCCCACCATCTAATCCCTTCAGACTGCTCCCTTCCTCTGCCACACAAAGGTCTCCAAGGAGGAAGCAACTGGTCTCCAGGGGCAGAGCGTGGGTGTGTGTGGGGGTCTCCCCTGAGATGGTTGTTCCCTCCTAACTCCAGCTGGCCATGTCCTACCCTTCACACTGACATGCTGCAGGGTGGGGGCCTGGGCTGAATGCAGCTGTGATCTCCAGGGCCTGTCCCGAGCTCTGCTGGGCTAGGGGTGGCAGCCCAGACCTGGAGGTTGGGCCGGGGTGGGGGGCTAGGTAGGCGCACCCTGAGGGGCATCTTCCTGCTCCCCCCCCTCTCTTGCTCCTATGGAAAATGGCCAAGTCTTTTGTTCCTGTGTCAGAATAGTAAAGTCTTCAAGCCAGAGCGGGGGCGCGGGGGGAAGGGGGAAGCATGTTAGAGACCCTGAAGTAGACATGATGGAGGGGCCCCCAAAAGGCTTTCTGGGACCCTGGACAGAACAAAGAGCCCACAGTCCAAAGAGCTGGGGGTGAGTCCCCCACTGTCCCCAATGTGCTGTGTGACTTGGGGCACACGACTGCCCCTCCGGTCTCAGCCTGCTCACCAAGGACATGGGGAGAGCAAGTCCCATCTAGGGTGTGCAGACGTGCTGTGTGACTTGGGGCACGTGACAGCCCTTCCGGTCTCAGCCTGCTCACCAAGGACATGGGGAGAGCAAGTCCCATCTGGGGTGTGCAGACTGATTCACTGGGCTCGGGGTGAGGTGTCATCGGGGCTCCAGGCAGAGACCTCATCTGTGCCGGGGTGTGGACCTGGGTGTCCCCTTGGCCACAGGTCTCCCACCAGGGCTTCAGGGAGGAGACAGCACCCCCTTCAGATCAAGGAGTGTTCTCTTCTTCCTCATGGAAAACCTCCTAACAGGTCAGAGCGTGTCTGCTCCCATTGCTTCCTGCTTTGCAGGGCCGGAAGTGGCTCCTTCCCGTCTGCCTCCTCCCTGTAAAGTGGGGGGCTGCCCAATCCATGACGACGACATGGAACGTGGGGTCAGCAGGGGGACCGCCTGTGTTCAGACCTCCGCGTTCAGGCCTGTGTGACCCTGTCCTTCACTCCCTGCCCCTCTGCACCCCTGGCTGCTGGGCTGGGCGGGCATGCCGTGGGCCCCTGGTCCACACGGACAAGCTTGCAACTCCAGCAGCCTCCGGGCTTCCCCAGTGCCGTCCTTTCTAGGGTACCCACCTGAGAGGGTACCTGTGCCCAAGGAAGCCCCAGAAGGAGCTCCCCTCGCTTCCCAGGGCCCTCGTAAATAGATATAGTGAACGAACGTGTGATACATGGGCCACACAGAGCATATCTGCTCGTGTCCCGTAGCCTTCCAGTGATGATAGTAATAATTTACAAACAGGAATTTATAGTATATTATACATACTTATATATAACACATTATGATACATAAATAAAATATGTAAATAATATAGCTATGTAAATAATAAACACAAATATATAAAATTATATAATATAAACTTATTATATAATACTATAGTTATTACATAACTATAAATAGTAACGTAGAAATATAGGTCCGTGGATAGCTAACATGTATCACTGCTTACTATGAGCTAATCATTGTCCTAATAGCACGAACCTCATTGATTCCTTGTAGCTACTTTGGATGATCGGACTATCCCCATTTTACAGGTTGTGTAAAGTGAGACTCAGAGAGCAGAAGGGACTTGGAGAGGCAAGTGGAGGCTCTGGGTCTTGAACCCAGGCCTGTCTGTGCCACATGGCCCTGGAGTCTTCCTTCCTCCAGGGGGAAATCCCCTTGTGGCACTAAGTGCTCTTTGAGGTTGATAGGTTGGAGTTCAGCCCCGATGGTTCCGGCCCTGGACGCCCTCCAGCTTGGCCACAGTCCCCTACAGGAAGGCTCAAAATAGACCCCTTCAGGACCCCGCAGCCTCCCCTGGCACCTGGAGGCTCCCCGCCTGCAGCCTCCCTCCCGCCACGGCTGGCAGGCCCTGCTGTTTGGGCGTATGGCCACAACTTGGGAAAAAACTTCCCCTCTTCTTGGTATCAGATTTTCCCTTGCAGTCTCCTTCCTTCATTCCTGGCAGGAGCCCTTGGCCTGTGGACAGAAAGCACCTCCCAGCCTTCTCCTGTGGGTGGTGTAGGGCCAGGGATCCTGTCCAAGCCTGGGGCTTCCTCCTGGAGCCAGGACTGGTGGGGACCACAGATGGTGAGCACCCCCATATGCACCCCATTCCCAGTGGACCCTTGGGGCCATCACAACCTTCCCCATGGGGCCTTCCCTCAGGGGGGCCAGTGGTCAGTTGGGCCCCCTCCGGCTGCCATGGTGTTTCCAGGCTGGGGCAGCAGGCAGGGGTGGGGTCTTCCCAGGGGAAAGAGAAGCTGTCCCCGTCCTGGCCTGGGCTGGGAGAGGCCACGCTGTGTCCCCATGGTGCCCCCATGTCCATGGTCCCGGATGCCCCCTCCCCCCCTCATCCCGGCCTCTTCAGCCGCAGGCCTGGTGCCTCCGGGGAGGGGGACCTGCTCCGGGTGAGTCAGAGAGGTGACTGCGGGTGGTGCACCGAGAAACTGTATTTTATATTCTAT